>JAGDQP010003108.1:511-38974 GCA_022664845.1 Lepisma saccharinum
ATAGATCACAATTTTTTTTATCTTAAAATTTTGCATAAACGGCTACTAGTGAAAAAAAGTGATAGTGACCTTTCATATAATAATAATAATAATAATAATAATAATAATAATAATAATAATAATAATAATAATAATAATAATAATAATAATAATTATTATTATTATTATTATTATTATTATCTGTTGAATTTGGGCGATTAAGCAGGATAATATACAAACCTACATAACAAAGCGCTTCACACCTTGTATGATAATTCATAAGAAAATGTTTCAGTTAGCACCACTGCATTCACACTTCGACTCAAGATTCGACTTACACGTGAGTCCATAGGTCCGTGTTTGTTGATACGTTAGTTCGCGCTTTGACCACCTACATAGGTAACTGAAACAAGAATTTTTAAAAGTATTTCTGTTTATGTTTTAAATTGACTACTGATACTACTGAGCTCTGAGGGTATGTGTTGTGACCGAAACACAATAGCGGCATTCACACTGATGCAAAAACTAGGATTCTGAGCTATCATCCGTTACCTATAGAAAAGAAGTGACACGGAGACCAGTCGGGGCGACTATGTCGGGCTTCAGCAGCGAGCATCCTATTTTGATGCTTAATGTTTTGTTGCAAAATTGTGACCCGACCTTTCCAATGACTCCTCAAGTACATTCCCAGCCCTAGTAATTCCAGAGTTATAAACAACCTCCATCTCCGGAACCGCCCATGCAAGGTGTACGATCTATACGCGTTTGAGTTAGTGTCGTCGAGACGTTCTCAACGACATCTCAACCACTTTCCTAGGTTTAGTAGTTCCTGAGTTGAAAGTTGTCGACGGAGAGGACAGTGCCGTTTTATAAGTCATCACAGCACTTGTTACTGAAGTCTAAAAGGAATTCTTGAATCTCGATGAACGTTATCCATAATAAGACATAGTGCAGTGCAGGTTCCGGAGAGGAAACACCATCGCACGCCAACGTGAAACCCTGGACTGCAGAATTCAGAAAAGGTAGGCAAAGCTTCAAAGATGAACTTCAAGGATCCGGAAGAACTTCAATAACAAAGGGAAAATCTTAATCTGTCATTGTCCTATGTAGTTTTCAAACCTTCTCGTCCATCTGTACATAATTTTAAACATATCTCTTGAACTTTAACGGAATATCATTTTATACAGAGCTCCTGAGTCTTTGTATGTGTCTGTCGATCAAGATATCGGAACCGTTCCATACCTATACTATAGTTTTGGAAGTTATGAGACGATTTAAACGATACCAAGATCATCGCAGTACCCTTCTAGATTAAACGGGAGGATCCTATTTATGAACAACAACTTATAATGTGTATATGAATCTGTCCACAACATCAAAAAATTGTTCTTTTGGAATCTGCTGTAACCCGCTTTATAATACTATTTCGGTTGTAGGAAAAGTTAAGAAATTTGACAATAGATGGGCCCTACTGCTTTAGATTCTCAACTATACTCTATCTAAATGCAGCGTGTATTTGATAAAAATATTTCTTTTAAGCACTTATAAATATTAAATAGTGGAATAGGAAAAAGGTCGATTTTAAAGCTTTATGTTGGTAATAGAGATAATTGGTTTCAATACAGTCGAAGCATCTTGAAAAGTTTTTACAAAATATTTAGTTGATAGAGAGGAAAATTGGTATGTAGACCAAAATCAAAATCACCAAGTTGGTTGTTGGTATGTACACGCAATTCACTCACTTATGATAAAACGTGTTTCATCTTTATATATTAGCTTACCGCAATGACGAAGTAAAGTTACGTCACAGAACCCACATGATCAACACAACAGCATTAGTTTTGCAATCACTGGGTAAAGGAAGGTCTGAAAATCCATGCATTGTCGATATATTAAATTTCATAAAAACTGGAATTGAGGCCTTTTCGCTTAGCACGGCAGGATAGATGCCAGTTGGGTTCATTCTAAGAAATGTTAGCCGTAATGAAGTCAATTGGAAGATCTCATGCTCTCGAGTAATTAATATTACGTATGAAAAGTAATAAGTTCGAGCGAATACATGTAGAGGTGCCGATGCGTTAATTCAACACTTTTCGATGGCATGATAATTTTTTTGTGTTAATTTAACACAACAAACCGTGTTGAAATACAGCACAAAAAGTGGTGGTCACCCTGGGACACCGAAAAGCGTTGAATTAATACAGGCATTGTTTGCAGTGTAGCGATCCTAGCGATTGAATGTGATTGGAAATCAATAGATATTAATTTGAAGCAAAAATAGCAAATTTATCACAGCATTTCAGTTCGTACTTCTTGGTCTAGAAAGCATGCAAAATAATATAGCTACACATTTGTTAAAGAATTTAGAAGTTAATTTAATTTTTAATACCTTTAGGCAACCTTGACTCAGGCCGGTTAAAAAAAACTTAGAGATATTAAAATCATAAAGATCTTCATTGAACACGTACTATAACGAGCATCACGCTTACGCTAAACAATTTACAATTGACGGTTATCTTCCAAGTAACGTCACACGCCATTCAGCCAATGAGGATTAAAGCGCGTGTATGGACAACCTGTTATTTCAAATTTTTTGTTTGTTTAACTTTAAAGCAATCATCCAATAGAGATACTCGATCCGAAAACCTCAACGAATTATGCGGCTGTTTACAATATGTAACGAAAGCTGGTCATCCCCCCCCCCCGCTTTCATGGTTATGACAGCGTAATCATTAGAAATCGGCCGAGGGCACTCGATCTAGTTCCTTGGAATAAAATTGCTTGCTGGTCAAGTAAGATTGATGATCGTTGAGCTAGGAGCTCATACGATTTCATATCAGTGGACTTCCAGCACCAAAGTGGAAGGTAAATGCACCAGTAATGGACAGTGTACCAGTAATGGACACTCGAAGATAATAGTTGTAGAATAAGATTTTCCTAAGGGCGGTAATCATTTCACCTACATGGGAAAATTTAATATAGTATGTTCTGATGCCACTGGATATTATTCGCTCGTCGTTGGTTTAATCTGATATTCCTGACATGATGTTGAAGTTAGGTCCATGGTTGCACCTACTCTTCAATGCATTCTGTTAAGCAAGGATTAAGACGAGAGCTTTCGTTTTTATTCATGAAATTACAATAACGATTACTTTTGTTGTTCTTCACTATTATGCATTACGAAATGTCTTGCTTTCGAGTATTTAAATTACCAAACCAATTATAACTTGGATCTGTTATGCAAAGCAGGGGGTGTCCATTACCGGTACGGCAAAAGTCAGTTTTATCCAGTTTTGGACACTTACTATTCATTACTGGGTTGAAATCAAAATCCTTGATTAATTGAGTTGTTATTTACGTACTAGGACAGCTGGTGAGTTTCTAAGGACGAGACTTACAGTTTTGGTAAAGTTGACTCTGAACCACTCCGTTCAACAGCTCTCAGGGGGAACTGCATTCATGCTATCGCAGAAAATGAGCGCGATAAACTCTCCGCAACTCCGAGGGCGAAATTATAATTCTCTTAGGGTCAGTTCTACAATCGACCGCTCAACTTCTAGTCAGCGCTAAGTTGAGGTAAAGTCTGATTTTGGCCAATGAGAGTACGCAAAATGAGAGTTGGCTTCACCTTAGCGCTGACTAGAAGCTTAGCGGTCGATTGTAGAACTGACCCTTAGTTGTTTTATTTCAACTTGGGAAAGATTATTTACTCTTCATGACCATAAGTTTGTCAGGAATTTTTTTTGTCCAATTTTTTCAATCATGGACTGGGGGATGTCCAGTAATGAAATAATTTGTTTTAATATTGAACACTATTCATGGAAAGTTAGAATTTTCGTTTTTATGGCCACAAGGAGCCTATGGCCTAGGCTGGGATAGGGTAGGGGAAAGGAAGCGGATAGGTCTAAGTTGAAGGTGCCATTAGGGGATTTATCTGGTATGACTGAGTTAAAAAACCCGTTAAAACTCCTTTAAGGATGGTCGAGAGCTATTTTCGAATCCAGGACACTCTGTAGAATTTCATGAAACAATAAGATAATCGAAGAACAGCATTAAACATATAATCGTGTTTATTACTAATATTCGAAACATCAACAATGATTATTTAAATTATTCTGAGTTATACAGTATGTCCATTATTGGGTGTCCATTACTGGAATATCCAGGTTTTTCCGTGTCCATCACTGGTACAAAAACAATGTCAGCCAAAAAACGTGATTTCCTCTCAAATAGTATATGTTGATGAAAATAATGGGTAGAAATCACTACAAGAAAACATGGAGAACGTGTAACATTCCCATTTGATCAATACATTAAAACTCTATTTGAGTTAAAAATTATGACTGTAAAAAGTGTCCTTAAAGTGTCCATTACTGGTGCGTTTCCCTTACACCATAAAATGTTACTGGGTCCATCACCTAACCATCATAACATATTGACATGATACTATCAATTATAGGGGAGCTAATGGCAGCCGTGTTGGAAAAATGGCTGCCTATATTAACACTGTATCATTGTATCTTTTTTAGAAATATTTGAAACTACTTTTGAATTTAACACATCAGCGTAAAATATAGGTATGCTATTCTAAATTATAGGGTGGCTATTGGCTGCCTTCTTCGAAAAATGGATTCCGATATTTGGGGTTTGGTCAGTGCCTTACTAAAAAGAAAAAAAAGAACTTCCAGTCTGCCTTCACAAATGGTGCAGCAAAAGTTTTCTACCAACATACATGTGTATCTAGTAAAACCAGGCGATTCTCACACATATTATGAGCAAGAGAAAACTGAAGAGGACTATACCTGACTGAAAGGACCTGTCACTTAGACATGATATTAAACATGTTGACAAAAAGATGGCAGATGGATTCCTTGCTATACTTAGGAATAAATGCAACTATAATTTGGCAACTCACGTTTGAGATTACTGAGTCAGTCTCAGTGTTCCAAAATAAACCTTGTTTCATATACAGAGAAAACTGACCATAATTTGGAAGTCTAATAGTTGGAAAACCCTTCCAGCAACTGGATGATCGGGTTACAAGTCTAGGCAATTCCAACCAATTTTCATGCAATTTTCAACATTTATTTCGAATTGATTACTGCATCCACTAATTTAACAGGTTCTGATGAAGCTAGCATCATGTGTGTGACGAAAATAAAATCTAACTCTTACTAACTTAAATTAAATGTAAAATTTCTTCTTCTTTTTTATTGCTATTATAATTAAGAAGTCCAGAAGACAAGAGATACAAGTGACATTTACGAATAAAAAAAAGTTCCAGGTAATCTTTTATATATAACGCGAAATATATGAGACACAAATCTGTCATATTTTGTACAAAGAAACCTTGAAACTTAATTTATCCATACACAAAATATGACAATTGTGTGTCACATATATTTCGGGTTATATATAAAAGATTACCTGGAACTTTTTTATTCGTCAATGTCAATCTTCACGCACCTTTGAATGTTTCCTTTATACCTATATCAGTTTATTTCTCTTTCTATGAGATCAAGAAAAGGAAATATATTTAAAAAAGAAAGCTAAAAAATCTCTCTCTATTTATCGCTTGAAATTTATAACTGTTGACACGATAAATCTATACCCACCCACCCACACACACAAAAAAAGACAGAAATATAACAGTAATATCATTTCTGCTGAGCTCTCCAATTGTAGATTTCTCCCTTCCGTTGCGGAAGGGGAGAGTAATCTGCGACCATATTTATATCGTCATGACATATTACTTGTTAAAGCTAAGATCCAAAATGGAGAGAGAGAGGGGGGGATAGCAGTGATGAAAGAAACATCAAATCCAGAGGGGGGAGGGAAGAAAATAAATTGATTGGACACACTAGTGAAAGAGTTTTTTTTTAAGAGATCAAGACATTATAAATCTAAAATAAACTCTTTCATCTTTTTTTTCCTTCCTTTGACAGATAAATGTTAAACCAAAACTAGCTGTTAAGTTGAAGTTGTAGAAAAGGAAGAAAAAAGAAAAATAAAGACTTAGGAATGTGTAACGTTATCGATCTTATTCTGATTCCGGAAATGATAATCCTCCGATGGGGGCAGCACTGTTCAGACGCTGTGCTTTTATTTGCGTGACGATATGTGAATGTATCAGAGGAATGAAAAAAAAAAGAGAGTGAGAAGTACCCTGAAACAAATACCGCCATGTCCAAGTCTCCCCCATATGTGATTTTAATCAAATACGTATAATTAAAGCAAATATTTGTAGTCAGAATTGTGGTCGTCTACCATTACATTATGAATATTGTTATAATTATTATTTTAGCAGGTTTTTTTTTAATTATATGCATATACTAATGTATAATTGGAAATACAGAATTGGACCTTAAGGAAAATTTGAAAGAATAAGTTCATATAACACAACCGGTAAAGAGCAGGGACGTGTCCAGAGAAAGAGTTCATGGATCCTGTACCCCTCCTGCCTGAAATTCCTGTATATATATGTATAAAATTAGTTTAATTTGAGGTATATATTATATATATTATAGACATTAACAGAACAACCTTGAATAAACTTAGGAAAACTCCAGGACTTCCCATAGTGAGAAAATCTGCAAACGTGACAAGTTGACGGCACTAGCAAACAACAAAGAAGCTGTATATAAGAATAATTCTTTAGGTAAATCTATTATCACATAAAACTCAATTTCTATATATGTGTGTGTATGTTTGTTTCTTTCCACGTGTGCATATATGTTTGTATATTTGTCTACTTCACAAATACATACCGTTTTAGCAATCTGGACCAAATGTTGTGTGGAGCCCTTCAGTTGATCATTGACAGATAGATAAACAAACATCTTCCCATAACTACTAAAAATTTTGTTAGCTTTCAAATCCAAATTGATTGATCTATTTTTACAAATATTTCATGGTTCATTACTTCCACTGATCTCTGAAATGTAGTAATTTCTATCTTAGTATATAAGACCAAAAATAAAACTCTTACTTCGACGATGAGAAAAATGAGGTCGGCTGTTGACGACAACAACGACACATTTCGTCGACAACCTCATCGTCGGACGCAAAGCGTGTACGTTTCAAATGTTCCTTCAGCTTCGAAAGAGCCAGAAAACAGGAGGTGCTAGGTCCAGTGACGATACGACGCACCAAGAAATCCCTCTGTGTTTCGTATTATTCCAAATCTTGCTGCCACATTTGCACGAGAAGTTTAATTTCGCTTGTCAGCTGACGAATGACCCAGCTGGAACACACCTTTTGAACCCAAGTTCGTTGTTGATTATGTGATTCACTTTTCCAAGGAATATGCCGAGAATATCTGTGATCTTCGTCTGACCAATGTGGTGATCCCAACAAATCAGTTCATCAACACACCTCTCGAGTGGATACAGTGACAGGGGGTGCACTATGTTGCTTGTCCTACAGGTGGAAGTCGCTGGGTTGTTCGTGTGTACAGTCCTTGCAGTGCTAACGCCCATGGAGGCTCCTCCATATACGCTCACATGTCAACGCTCAACAGCTTACCTAATTTTTTTCTGACGGAATACTGAAACTAGTGCACTGATGGCTGAAGTGTATCGACACGGGTGGGAATTAGATCAAAAAGTGATATTACCCTTAAAAAGAGGGCATTCTAAACTTTCATTTTAATGTAAATTTATCTCACTTACTAAAAAACGTTATGACCTAGGAGGCGCAACTGGTAAGGTTGCGTAAAACATTGCGTACGATTCACTGTAAATGAAAACTGTTGAATAATTTAATGACCCTTAGGCGTCTATAACTCAGGTTGTGTGAATGAAAACGTCTCAAATTTGAAAACTGAAGAAAGTGATTCCTCAATTGAGATCCCGAAGAGTAGAAACGTATGCTGATCTTGCTTGACGATAATTGAAACGAAATTCTCGAGATACATTATGTAACGTGTTTGAGTGCCATGGTTTGATATAAGCCCCTCCTCACACACATACATCAACACACAGAAACACAAACATACATTTTATACAGATTATAGAAGATAATTCATATTAGTTGGCAACACTAACAGTTTTATTACTACTACTACTATTACAACAACAGCTACTACAATTTCTGCTAATGCAACAACAACTACTACTATTACTATTTCTATTACAACAACTACTTCTGATGTATTAGGCGAGTGTCTCCAAGGTCAAGGGTTCGAATTCCGCATGGGATGTCGATGTTTATGGATTTTCATAAGCATTAAACGGGCCGAAGTCAAAATTATTGAAATGGCCCACACAAAATAAAAAAAAACCAGTTAAAGCCTGTCATCGGGGAGAAAGGAGTTCATTCTGACTGAAAGTGAATGGGATAACTCTCAGTAGGTGGAAACTATGTAATGAATTTTTGGAATCCGCCATTTTGAATCCAAAATGCCGTCTTTTGGGGACATTTTGTAACATTTTCGTAACCTGCTAGTGATGATGTACCGCCATAAAAAAAAAATCATTTTTTTCTATCCGGCCGTTTAGGCTGTATACTCTATACAACAATGGGTTTGGCAGCCATTTTGGATCTAAGTTGGCGACTTTGTCAAAAGTTTCTAATATTTTTTTTAATCTACACTTGATAATACACATTTATGACAATTTTCGTATCTCTAGGTCAAACGGTGAGGAAAATGAATTTTTGGAGTCCGCCATTTTAAATCCAAGATGCCGTCTTTGGAGACATTTTGTAATATTTTCGTAACCTACTATTGATGATGTACCGTCATACCAAATTTCTTTTTTCTGTCTCCAGCCGTTTAGGCTCGATATGGCTATATAGGATAATTATTGGGAATGGATTGATGTAAATGAAAGAATTAAAGGTTGAATCGTTCATGTATTTAGTGTGTTAATGGCTTTAAATATGGTTTTAATGTTTTATTGATATGTACTGGATTTCGACTTAAATAAATTTAAATATTACTGTTGTTTGAAATTTTAATTTAATTTGGAATATTACTTTCGTGAAACTTACTAATTGTTGTGAGTTAACTAAAATATTTTATAATATTGGTAAACGTCATTTTTGAACTGAATTATTAATTTTTCTTGGACAAAATAGTTTGAAGCGATATTGTAGGAGAAATAAATAAGAGTATTTTCAAAAGAATGAAAGGAACTTAGATAGGAAATAAAAGCTGATGTAATTTAATTAGGTTTAATATAAAATCAAATGTGGTAAAAATAGAATGTATGTTTCAGTCAGAAAGAGTATGAAATTGGAATTTAAAGTTACGATGTCATAAAAGATTTGTTGTGCCATGTATGTAAGAATTGATGTTTGGTGTCTTTAAGTAGTTCTACAATTTGATTTAAATAAATCAATTGTTTTTCACCTCTGGACTATACCAAGTATTTTATTCTCTGCGTAGATAGCGACGTGGATCGAGTTGCAGCGCCACAAGGCTTGGTTCATGTTAACTGCTTGTTCTTGATTAAGATTCTACGTACGAAAGATAAGTAGTCTCCATTGCAAGCATCGCAAGAGGGGCTTACGAAATCCTTGCGTGCAATTTTTCATATTTCAACTCGAACCTTCAAATAAGAAGAAACCTGCCAGTCTGTTAACGTTTTTCTTAACTATATTACAGTGGCGGGTACAGTGAGGGGCGCGGGTGAGTTTAAAAAACAAATTGATTTTTGTTTTGGTGAGAATGATCTTCGTGTTTCATATTCCAAGATAACACTTAACAATATGAGGGGAAATATTATAATTTATATTTAAAAAATCATGTAAAGAAAAAAATCGAAAATATCACTGATCTATTCCTCAGATCAACAACACCCCTCAGAAAAATCTGAATCCGCCCCTTTCAGTACACTCTTTATGGTAAAGACGTTAAATGGACATACAAACAAATGCAGCTCATTTCCGTCCAGACCACGGTGCGAAATCGTACACTGTAAAAAATGGAAACACGAAATGGATGAAAGTTACTCCGCTTTATGGAGAAATAAAAGTCGAAAATTAGCGTTTTGTTGTTTTTACTCTTAAATGGGGATATAGTGTAAGCCTTTTAGTGGAAAGATTGGTAAAATTAACTCCATTTTAAAGTTAAACACTTTCTTTGTAATAGCTTAACGTTAACTGAAAATGGGTTGAAACTGGCCAAAGTGATTTGTCCGTGAACGTTCAACTTATTTTACGCTTAAAACTCGGCCATTTTCTAATCGAAGTGTAAAATAAACAGGAAAATTTGAGATTACGTACTTTTGTGGATGAAGTTTAAGCCTTAGTTGAATATTCTATAATCCAGTAACAGGAGTAACGTTACTTGCTTGTCATTGAACGTCCCGCCATTTTGAGTGTTTACATTGCCTTTACACTGTAAACAGCAAACAGTTAACTGGTGGGCCGAATATGGAACACTCATATATATATATATGTAATGTATACACGCATTTTGAAATTTTACGGAAAGTAAAACGTTGAACCGAAAACTGCCTGAATGTAGGTTAATCCAAAAAGTGGAGGCAGCTCAGCTGCCTCCATTTTTTGGATGAACGTTGTGTCTCCTATTTTTACAGTGTAGTGCAGGAAGGGGGGGGGGGGGAATTTGCTCCGATCAAAAGTCTGCCTATTAATTTTCCCTCCCATTAACATCTTCTTCCCGGGAGGTAAAGATAACATAATAAATACCAGGTGCGTAAATATGAAACCGAAATTTATGTACAGATAAGACACAGTGATTGGATGACAATGCTAAGAACTATTTTATTCGAAGTATTGGCCATCGCTGGCGATAAATTTCTGCCATCATTCCAGCTATGTGTGGATGCCAGACAAAAAAAAACAAAAAAAACTGTGCCTCTTGTGCTGCAAACCAGTCATAAAGCCATTTCGGTAAGATGTGAAGCGCTGGTCAGCAAGCGCGTGTCCCATGGATGCAAATAAGTGAAAATCGGAAGGCGCCAAGTCTGGTGAGTAAGTCGCATGCGGAAGGATTTCCTAGCCAAACGTCGCAATCGTTTCCTTGATCGGTTTTGCTGTGTGGGAGGGTGCATTATCGTGAAGCACAATCACTTTATGTTATCTTTGGTCATATTCTGGTAGTTTTTCACGCAAAGCTTGATGCAAATCGATCATTTGTTGTCGGTAACGTTGGGTATTAAAGGTTTCGCCAGGTTTCAACAGTTCATAATAGATCACTCCCTTCTGATCGCACCAAACACAAAGCATTGTCTTCCGTCCATAGCGATTTGGTCTTGTCGCCGGTTCTCCTGGAGTTACCCATGATCTTTTACGCTTAGGATTCTCGAAACAGATCCACTTTTCGTCACCAGTCACAGTTCAATGGAGAAATGATTTCCTTTTGTACCTGACGAGCAGAAGTTCGCAAGTAGTTTTTCGGTTTTCTTGCTGTCGTTCAGTCAGTGTATGTGGAACCCATTTTTCCACCTTCTGAATCTTGCCCATGGCTTTTAAACGTATGGAAACTGCTTCTCGTGTCACATTTAATTGATCCGCGAGTTGCTGTTGCGTTTGAGCGTCATCCTCATCCAACAAAGCTTGCAATTCGCTGTTTGCAAACTTTTTTGTTGGTCTTCCACGTTCTTCGTTTCTCACGTCAAAATCGCCACTTTTAAATTTTGTAAACCACACATAGCACTGTGACTTACCAAGAGCATGATCACCGTAAACTTCGACAAGCATGCGATGCGATTCTGCAGCAGTTTTCTTCAAATGGTAACAAAAAATCAATGCTGTCCGCACATCGTAGTTTGTAGGTACAAATTGCACCATGTTCAACGCTATTAAACACTACACTATGACATGAAACTTGTCTGGTTGTGGGTTGCAAATCGTTATCAGCAGTCAAAACAAGCCAGTGGCGCCAAGGACGCAGTTTTATGGTAACCATAGTGACAGCTAATGCCGTCTATGCACAAACTCCGGTTTCATATTTACACACCTGGTAGTCATGTTAAACACATCGACGAAAGGCTGAAAAAAAATTGAATGAAGGCAATAAAAAAATAACAACTTTAAATTAAAATTATTTTGAGGTCCCTACGTGAAGGTTCATTTTATAATTTTAACTACCCTAATATTTCCTTATTTATATTTTATTTAATATAAATATTTATATTTTCCTAGTATTTCAACAGCTCGTATATAAGCTTCCCTCCTACCATTTCTTAGTGATTTCGCACCTTGGTCAAGACTGAAATATACGTGTTTTCCGTCCAGCTTATAATTATGTAAGGTGACAGGAACCATTTTCTAGACCAACATCGGTACATTTCCGCACATGTCTGGAATGGATGGGCGTGTTATCAGATTGCACTATATCTTTTGTTAAAACAGAGATACACAAATAATTGCATCCATCACACAAATCAAGTATATGCCCAAATTGGTTAACTCGAAAGAGGCCAAAAATGCCAAAAGACCTTAAATAAAATTCAATTCAAATTCGAAGGTGGACATGTTACCATGACACCAGAACAAAAACTCTGCCACAAATATATTACATAAACCATGTGACATACAAATGGAATGGAGTCCTTTTTAAACAGTTGAACTTTTAATGCAAAATTATTAACATATTGCCACTTCCAATGAGGTCTAGGCAGGCTTAAATTTGTGCAATTTCCAGAGAAAGGGAAAAGTTTCTGAGATCAGTAAAACACCGTATCTTACACCTATTCATATCCCAGGCTCGGGGGATATTTCAGAAAACAGAACCTGGGGTGAATTTTGCAGAGAGGGGGGAATCCCAGCCACCGTCTCTATAAATCGAACAGTGGGTCTAAGACGTTTCCGTGTAGGATGTTTCGGAGTACTCGAGGACATTTCAGTGTAAGAAAGTTTTTATTTAATATTCTTTTCTTGAGTTCAAATATGATATGTTTCGCCGTCAACAAACGTTACCTTCTGGAAGCCGAATAAGCAATAGTTAAACTGGCAATCAACGGAAGTAGGAAGACACAAAGACAAGACCAGTTGACGAAGGCACAAGCCAGAAACGCGGATCCTGTCCTAGGAACCTTCTCAATAGGCCTCGACGACATATTCCTAGAGGGTCGACAAAAAATTGACAACGCAGGCTCGAACCTACTGCCAGCCATTCTAATAGGTTCTCCAGCACTGTTCCGAAGTCCTCGATCATAACGATGGGTCCTGGATATTGCATCTTCAGAGTTCTCAAAGTATTTGACTTTGCTGACTTTTTTATCTTAAACTTTTGACTTGAAAGTGTACAGCAGTAAAGAAAATTAAATTCTGGTTTATAACAAGTACGAATTTGAATTTTTGCATTTAATTTGTAAGGACTTTATCCTCTGTGTTTCGACTTCTTATCATGTATTTTGTTTTCCCTACGTTCAGCTGTAGACCTATCTCATCGAAAGCTTCTACTAAGACATCGGTGTTATTTTGTAGTGCACTTATTTCGTTCCCAATTAAATCTACATCATCTGAACAGTTAGTTCAAGCCATTTTAGTTGGAGTTAGTTCCTTTTTATCTTCTTTTATTTTAGAAATCGCATATTCTAACGCAAAGTGAAAGAGTAGTGGTGATAAGGCATCACTTTGTTTCAATCCGCTGGGAATCTCAACATTATATGCTATATTCTATTTATATTCTGCTTATGTGGTCGTTGAGAGACACATCCTCACTAGATGAACAAGTTGTTTCGGAATCCAAATCGTACCAGGATATTGTATTACATTTCCCTTTTTATATAGTTATATTTAAAAATAAAGCAATTCTTTATAATGCTCACAATGGACTTTTATCCTTGACCTATACATTCGTTTATCAAGTTTGTCTCCTGATTAAATGAATAACCTGCATAGAAAAAGAAAGAAACTCTCGTTTTGATCACCTCTAAGAATAGTACATTTATTTATTTATAGAAATATGGTCTTTATGTGCGCCATTTGTGACTTTTGTTACTCTGATTTGCCAGAAAATGTATTCTACTTTTTTTCTCTCTCTCTCTGCAATGATATTGTTCACATGAACTGAACTGAATTTTACCACCAAATGTTTCCTACAATACTTTTATGTGTTTTGCCTGGATATCCAATAAAATGATGTACGAGACTGACCTGCAAGCAGACTCAGAACCCCTAAAACTAGTCCTTAAAAACAACACAATCCAACTCAATGTATTATAACACTTTCGAGAGACGAGACGTTATATCTACGATGGGATCATTTTAATGGATGTATCTGGAGTTACGTTCTACGTAATATCTACCAATATTTTTTCAGTGTAATACACAATTTTACGGAGACTGGGTTTCACATTCATCTTTATTGCAGGATGTAGTAACATTTTTACTTGCCTATAGTTTATACGTTATTTGTATTTAGCAAATATCAGGGGATGAAATGAATTTGTAAAATAAGGAGTATGGTGTGAGATATCGAATGACCTTATATAGATTTATGTTACCAAGAATTATGTTCTCACTGTTAGATTAATGAAAATGGTATCTTAATAAGATACAAAAAAAGTTGTATGGGCGGTAACAAAAAGTTGTATGGGCTTACGCCCGGCCCATGGTGTCTTAACAGAATTATTTGTAGGAAATCTTCAGATAAACGATTCAAATATGATGCGTCATTCTCGAATTACAGTTTGGTGTCTGTTTTGAAGAAGTAGTTAAGTAATGGAGATTGATAATCTAAATGTTACTGCCCACTGTACGCGGAATAATGCTCGCCGAGGGACGTGTCAGTCTTTAGATATGTGATGGCTTAGCCGATCATAATATCCGTGTGGTTTGATTCATCAAGCCAGCGTCTCCACAGTTCTGGGTTCGGATCTCGGCTGGGACTTGGATATTTGTGGATTTTAGAGACTTAACAGCTAATGAACTCGAGACGGGCCGAAGTCATTAGTTACTATAATGGTCCCAAAATACCAACTTAACCAATTTATTTACTAGTGTTCTGGTCCATAAAGCTGTTCTTCCTAAAGAGAAAGATGGAAATTAATGTTTGAGGAGACCAGAAGCCAAAGGATACAAGGACATTGACTAAAGACGAAAGTAGAAGGGAATCTTTTAAACATGACACGAAATATATATGACACAAAACTGCCATAATTTGTACAAAGAAACCTTGGACCTTAATGTCTGCATGTAACAAATATAATTTTTGTAGCATATGAAAGATTAGCTCGAACTTGCGTCATTCTTCTCACTCAGTTTTAGCTTCTGGAGCCGACATATTCTATGAGACTATATAATAAAGATATTTCCCAAATGCAAAGTATATAATTTTAAATGCAAATTATACAAGTTGTATTTTTTAAATCGATAACATATTTGCAAAGTATAAAGTTCTCTAGATCAAAGTAAATATGAACCGAAATACCCCATAACTCCTAATATCGGAAGAACTTCCCGTACGAGCCAATAATAAAAGGAATAACCGTTGCCGTTGTAACGTTTTAGTCAAATCATATACACAATAGCGAAATTTAACATCTCCAGCTGGTTCTCCAGCTGGAAAGAGACCGTTGGGAAGACCGAGATGACGTTGGGAGGACAATATTTAATCTTTGGGATCTTCGAGAAGTAGGTGTTTGTAGTAAAAACTGGCTTGAGCTTGCTCAGGATAGAATCCTATGGAGAACTTTTGTTACTCCGGCGATGAACTTGCGAGTTCCGTAAGCCATAGAGTAAGTTAGAAAGCTAGATATGTATAAAATGTATCATTTACCAATATGGATCACTCATTATCGCGGGAAAGGGGTTTCTTCACTGTTTACACTACCATCAAGGAAGACGCTAGAGATTTTTTCTCCCCACTGCTGCTCCTCAGTGACGGCCCGGGCCTGGCCTGAGTCGTACTTAGCCTAGCAACACAGACTATCGGTCCAATCCTCTGCTAGTACCGGCCAATATCGATAAAGGTTAGCCCAATATTCTGTGTTGCTAAGGTTATTTACACATAGAAAAAGAGACAGAGAGGAAAACTGATCATATCTTAGCCTCCCCTCAACTCTCCCCACTATTAAAACCCTGTTCCTAACTCTCCAGCTCTCACAGAGATGTTCGTCCTGAAGTCCACAATAATTTAATATATAAAATAGACATAAATAATTAAATATATATCATTAGTTGTGGCTGAAGCGGAAAATTAAGAATAAGACATGACATCACACATTTCTGTTGTCATAACTACCGCAAGAAATTTATCCAGAGAGACAATCACTCTGGGAGTTGATGAACGGTTACGAAACAATGACCTCAAAATTATTCAAAATGGTTGAACACTTCAATGACGAGCCTGAACGCATCATGAAAAAGGGGGAATATTATTCAGTGATGTGATTTTTATTTCTACCCTGTGGGTAAGTTGTAACGGTCCTTACCTTTTAATCAAGTGATCCTCTGTTCGATATCCGGCAAGGGCACAAGATGTTCGGAGCCGACTTCAAATTGTAGCCCAGATCTTCTTCCTTCGGCGTGGGAGTAAAGACAAAATTGACGCGGAGTGGAAGTAGAGTTTCGCATTATTTCTATCGATTTCTAACCGTAAACATTTTTAAGTTGGGGTATGTGTTCGACACTTTGAATGGGTAACACTCCCCCATGGGGGATCTGGCAAAATCCCTGTATTAAATTGCCTATTTCTGACGGTTCTCTGGAAAAGTATAGCAGGATTTTTGCAACCAAAGACGTAGGTGTAGAATAGTGACTTTGTTATCTACCGGAAGATGTCCTTCTTCTTTTACCGGAAGATGTATTTCTTGACAATCATGCCTCGTACTCCTGATGAATTCAGGTCGTAGAAGAAACGTTAGTATTTAAAAAAATGATAATTAAAAGCTAATAAAATAAATATTAAAAAGAATAGCAAAAATAATAAAAATAACGAGGACAGTAAATTACTACAACTGTTGCTGTTACTACTAATAATAATAACAAGCTAAGTAATGTTTTTTATAGACTAAACCAAAGAGACCTCGTATAAATTCAAATTATCTTTTAACGTAACCAAAAGAAAGAGTCAAAGTCGTAGGGACAAATGGAGATTACTAAGCGAATGCTGGGGAACGGTGTATAGCTTATCTCTGTCAGACTTGTATCTACTGAGATCCAGGAGGGGCACAAATGGAGAATATTAAGCGATAGGAAAGGATCTGCCAATTTTAGAATAGAATTGAATTGATTTTAAGACCTTTAAGCAACTATGGCTCAGGCCGTATGGATGATGATGGGATGAATTGGTGGAACGAAGAAAGTAGGAGGAAACGGGAGTACCCCGAGAAAACTCACGCACACGGTGTTTGTTCACCACAAAGCCCACATGGCCTGAGTAGGGATCGATCCGACGACCCTGAGTCACCGTGGCCCTGCCAATTTTAGAGTCAAAGTCATAGTTTTCCTCGCCGTTTCAGACCATGACGGATCCAACGGTGTATAGTTCATCATCTCTGTGTGACTTGTAGTTACTGAGATCTAGGGGGGGGGGAGGGACAAACATACTATGTGAAAATACATAGACAAAATGGAGAAAACTAAGCAAATGAAAAGACCTGTCAGTTTGAGAGTCAAAGTCACAATTTTCCCCACCGTTTGAGATCATGATGAATGCAATGGCGTATGGTTCATTTCTGTCAGACTTGTAGTTGCTGAGATCTAGGGAACGGACCGACAGACAGACAGGACAAACGTGACGTTCATACGGGTGCACTAATAAAAGATATGGATAACAAATAGTGCGAATAATGTCAATGATTCTGACCATACAGGAAAGAACAAAATACAAGTGAGTTTATAGTGTAAAGCTAAGGCGATCCCGTTGACAGTGTGTATAATAGAACTGGCGTGAAATTTTTAAATTGAGAAGAAAGTAACGAAATGAAAAGGACCTGCTATGGCCGGATAAATAAAAAAAATCAAAACCTAAATCTGAAATCAATTTCTCTCTACGTGTTTTAGTTCAGCTAGGGGAAAGTATGGCAAAACGGTGAGGTCGGATATAACGGGGAGGTGTGCCTCTCAACTAAGACTCGTGGTGCCCTCAACCAAGGGGGGAGTTGAACTACTTACTGGATGCACCACAGAGGCAGTTTCGTCAGTTGGAGTGGCGATTTTATGAATAGCGTGCCTCCGAGTCGAACTCGTTAAAAAAGTTAGGGATTTTTCTACGCTTCTATTTATTTGAACACGAAATTTGTTGTTGGTTTGTGGATTTGTTAAACATGGACTGCAAAATGTAAGTATCTCACCTTATTTAAAAGTTATTTAGGTGTACTGGTAGTTCTTTTGACCTTGTGGAACTTGCTTTTAAAGACACACGACAATAATTTTGTGCATAGGTGTACCTAATTAAGAAAAAACTTATCACATCATTTTAACGTGTTACTTTCTGATGTAGGGGAAATGAATCTCTTTGTTCAGTTTGTTTTCTCTGTCTTTACATAACAACATACTGTACTAACTAGACGTGGCTAACGCGGCTAAAGGATAGATATCAACTGTTTATTTTTATGTATATCAGTGTGTGAATTATAATTTGCTGTAAAAGTTTCTTTCCTTGAATACGCATTGAAATTAAATTTTCAATCGATTTTTCTGTCATACACGAAACAGCCTTTAGACAAGTTTTTTTCTTTTTGAAAAGCAAAGATCAAAGCTTGAAGTTCCTGAGCCCTGTTCAGCCTTTCATTCTGAAGAGAATAAAAAGGAAGGGAATTTATATAAGATTTGCTTTTCGTCTCATGTCATGTTTTTTTAAAAAAAAACTTTTTCGTTTCTCCCTTCGTTTTTTATCTTCTCTTTTTAACCTTTTCACGTTGTTTCTTTATCATTTAGAGAGTTTTCATTTGAGTTACACTCTTTATCTGGAGTTATGCGATACTTTCCAGTTTGCTTTTTCTATCCTCCAGTTAACATAAAGATTAATATGTTTTTTTTTTGGGGGGGGGGGGACGCCAAAATGAAGCAGAAGACTATTAACAAATAATTCAGTGGCGGATATACGATGTTTCAAGGGTGGTAGATTTTTGTTGCTATTTTCTACTCCCAGATCAACATAAATATAGGACCACAACGTTAATAAACTAACACAATTAAGGGAAAATATACAAAATAAGAGTTAAAGGTAATCAAAGATACAGATTGTTGGATACCTCCGTTATAATGACCAGTTTATTCCGCTCAAAAATGAAGGGAATAAGTTCTTACTAAAACTAATGAAAATTGAGATAATTAAATTGGGTATGCCCTACCAAATAGTGATATTTGAAACTCTTGGTGATGACCGGAAGTTGATTTCTCTTTTTTTAAAAGTGAAATTTGACATTTTAAATCAGATTCTGAACCTACATTTAAAAAGAAAAAAAAAATGAAGTAACTTTTGTCCGAAACGGTTCTGCAACAAACGCCTCTATCGGTATTGCCAATTATTTTGAAAGTGTGTTTCTGAACATTTCTAGTTCATCTTTTCGACAAACATTCGGTCATTTCAAGGTCAATGGAGAAATATTTGCTGCAAGAATGGTTGAGACTAAAAATGTCTTAATTTTTAACGTAGAATCAGAATCTCTTATAAAAATTAACATATTCTATGGTATTTTAAAAATCCAACTTTTTTTATTTTTATTTTTTTAAATGTTATCCTACATCCTATAGATGATATTGATCTGATTTTCGTTAAAGATAGCACAGTGTTAGAATGATAACCTGGGAATTAAGTACGGAGTTGTTCCATTTTGTCTTTTGAACTTTTGGGGGTAAGGACAGATAGAGGAATTACTCAATTATGTAATTGAAATAAATAGTTAAATGTTTTGTTGTTCAAGCAAATTGATATCTGATAGTAAGACTGCATGAATTTAAATGATTGTAAATAATTTAAAGTAAAGCTTAGGAATTATGGAACTACTTCTCAAATAGTAATTGGTTGATTGAATTAATTAAATGCTATAGTAGGTTTGGATAACTATCAGTTAGTCAGATTAATATGGTGTAGTATTTATTATTATTATTATTGGGTTGTAGACTTATATTTTATTATTATATTTACTGTGAATTTTATTATTTATTAATATTATTATTGTATTGACAATGAGAGCCAATGCATCGAAACTACGGGCACAAAGACTTGGATTTTTTTTTTATTGTTACCAAGTCAAAATAGTTCCCAATCTGCTCCTTGGCAATCGTTGAACTCTACAAACGATTATCCTTTCTCCTGATAGTAGAGAAACACTGCAAGAAAACTTAGAAGAACTAAGAAATAGAAATGAGAAAGCCGGGTTGCATGTAAAGGACCCACAGGAGCCACTGATAAAGATGGACACTGCTTTGCTTGAATGCACTCAATAGTTTGCATACCTTCAGCAAATCCTCTCGTTCAATAATTTTCTAAAAGAGAGCAAAGAATTAGCAAAATGCAGCTGGAAAAATGTACTGGAAACTACGGAGTTACTTAAATATCGAATTATCTTAGTAGCTGAGGAGAAGTAATTTAGTCACGTGTAGCAACTTCAGACCCAACTGTGAGAGCTGTAACAAAATAACACGAAAGTAGGTTATGAATAGGTCAGAGAGCAATAGAGAAATTCATGTTAAACACGAGTCCGGGAACAGTAAGTAATGTAGACATGTGGGACATCAAGGTTTCTTTGTAAAAAAATATAATCGTTTTGTGTCACACATGTTTCCCGTTATATATATATAAAAGATATATCTCACTTTTTATTCGCCAATGTCGCTTGTATCCCTTGGCTTCTGAACACCTCATTTGAAGTATGTATCTTAAATAATGCAGCAAACCTCGGCAAGTGAATATGTATATCAAAACAAGAAAAAAAAAAAAAACTTGAAAGAAATTTCAAAACACGTGTAGTATTGAATATAAAAACGCTCGAAGTTAACGTGGCCTCATTACAAATGCCGTAATATTTCAAGTAATGACGTAAGCGATATTGGCTTAGCTTACGTCATTACTTGTCGGAATATTACGTCATTTGTAACGATATCAGCCTAATTTTCAGCGTTTGTAACACCAAAAGTATATACATTTCGAAATTTCCTGAAATAAAGTGTTTTTTTTTTTATTGTTTTGATTCACAAATCACCTCCCAAAATCTGTTGTATTATTTCAGGGACTTAACGACGGCTGGTCTATGTACATCAAGCATTGCATGTGCTCTGGAAGCGAGATGAAGGTTGGATTACGTTTTTTTTCTTTTAAAAAAATGACTGCCTCCTGTGCAGAACAGTATAATGATAATAATTAGAAAATTCTTTGAATGCAGGAAACCACATCTAGGTTTTCATCACGTGACTTTCTAAATGACCTTTTCCTTTAGTGACAATACAATAATTGTTTGTAAAAATATCTCTCCTTTCTTAATTCATTTAACAGAAGGATATTGTTCCTAAATCAACAAAATTATTGTTGGTGATTCTATTTATAGGAGAAAGAAATTGTTCCTAATATAGCTTTTTGACTTTTACCTTTTAAAAATACACTCTGACCTCATTCAAGAAAGCGCAAGTGGATATGCCACGATTTCTAAACGGTACACGCAATGGAAGTCAGAAATCACAATGCACTCAATTTTACACGCTCGCTCTCCTTTGATCTTCTATCTCACTTTCTATTTCTTTTTTTTTCTTCTCTCTTTGTTCTTGTTTCTTGAAAAGGTCACCAGAAAGAGAGACGAAATGTTTGTCATTAGAAAATTTTCAGCTTTTTTTTATTTGTAAAGAAAAATACATCCTTATGAGATGTGGAATAATATTGTTTAAACGAATCACCAAAAAATGTATTGGGTCCTCTTCTAATCAGGGCTGAAACTAGGCCAGGTTTAGTGACCTGGTGACCCGACCTGACCCGAACATAGGTGACCCGGGTCAATACCCGATTGACTCTTGACCGAGATCACCAGATTGACTTAACTCGACGACCCAATGATCGAATCTTGACCCAATTGACCCGGTGGCCCAATCTTGATCCGGTGACCGAAATAGTTTCCGTGGCTTGAATCAAACGATATTGTAATTTGCGAGATTCTTTAACAAGTAAGTTTATGTATGGGAACTTCATTTTTGAGTGGTTTAAAATATTTTAATGTTTATTTCCCATTTAATGCTTCAAACACAAAATTCTTTCAAAATACCCTTTCCAACGGGGATATTTGCACATCTTAGTTAATTTCTATATTTTAGTATTATTGTTAGTAATTTTCGGCGTCGTATTTTTCGTCCTCTGGGGAGTAACAGACTCGCTTCCGGTCACCAGATCAGACTGAGTCCCGAACATAGACCAGACTGGCCCGGTGACCCGTTCAGCTCTGCTTGTAATCTCAATTTGCTCATCCACCTGTCTGGCCATTAATCTATAACGCAGTCTAGAGTTTCAAGTAAAGTAAACAAAGAAAAACAGATTTCAGATTTGAGCTCAGTTGAATTATTTATGGTCTTTCACGCTCCTGTGGCGCAGGCCGGGATAGGGTAGAGGAAAGGAGTCGGCCAGAACCTAAGTTGAAGGTACTAGTCCGGAATTTGTCTCGTATGACTGAGGAAAATCTTGGAAAGTCCTCAGTAAGGTGATCGGAGGTTGGTATTGAACCCAGAATAACCTGAGCATCTGTGATTGGGCTGAATCAACTGTTGGTTGTTATTCATTCTCTCTGATTGGATACCTTTGATTTACCATCATAATCAACCGCTTGGGGCGCTAATATTGGGTTCACTTAATATACTCGCTCGAACTTCTTAGTTTCCACAAAGTAATCTGAATTGTACGATGGTACAAGATGTTGCAAGTGACGTCATGAGAGGATCCATGGGCAAGGTGAACTCATGGTGGTTTGTCATTGCTTTCCATTGTATGAAGATGATGATCTAAAGAAGACACCTACAGTTTAACGTGGGGTTGGAACCACTTATGTCCCCACTAGAAATCGAACCCGAACCCCTTGATTACAAGGCAGCGAGCCAGGGGTGTAGCTAGAATTTTATTTCCAAGGGGTCCATCAATTTTTCGGGAACCCAGACTTTTATAAAGAAATAGACATTTCGGAGGGGGGCCGGACCCCCTGGCTACGCCACTGCAGCGTGCGTTATCACTCATCCACATGGAATATCTCATCAGAACTTAATAGTTCTGCAAATCGTTCATGCATTGTTTCCGACTCTTCCTTTCGATTAACTTCTCTGATCATCACTTAAAATATTTAGCAACAATATCTGTAAACACATTTTCCTTGTATTTAAATCATCTGAGAGAATCTTGGGCACAGCCAAGATGCAAATGACGAATCTCAATTGTCTGTCATTTGCACTGTCAAACGTCTATATGAACTAATCTTCCATCGTTTCTTGAAGTTTTCGAGAACCAATGAAACACATGAACACGTGAAAAAGAATCATCACCAAACACAATTTCAATGTATCCCCGTATGTTTCGACAATTCCAAAAATTAAACTGCTGATGTATTTACACGATGGGTCTAGAAGACTCGGAGCCCTTCTATAATTAAGAATTATTTTTAAAAAGGGACGAATTCACACACATCTTACAAATCACAAATAGCTGGAGAATCACAAGTTTACATAAAGGAATCACAAATACTTACGTTATTTGGTTGAAATGTGTACTGGAGTTAATGCTGGGACGTAACTGTTGGCTCAATGTGTTTTATGTAATCACAGTTTTGTCACACACGGAAACAAAAGTCAATCTCGTTATTACTTTTGTACGCATACTTCCTGCTTCAATTACCTGGGAAACGTGGATCAAATTGTTTACAGAGCTGCATTTTTTTAAAAAAATTAGTTTTTTATGAGGCGAAATATAGAGTGCTGCATAGGTCAGTTAACCGTATTATTGCATTCATTTCTTTCGTTCACAATGGTTCGTGGTGTTCTTAAATCTTGCAGCGCTAATTTAACTCATTTTCCGGCGTCATATAATGGTGAAAGTTTGCACAGCGACGTAAGTCTGGTAACAATACAATATTCCCTTGTTAGCATTTTATTTTTTAAATATGAACTTCTTTATCCTACAATAAATACTAGTCTGCAACGATGTTGTGCTTTGACTGGTTGCAGAACACTTTAGGATTTGAGTCACAAAACAGCTTGATAAAAAGTATCCGAACATTGAAATGACTCGAAAAAAAAACTTTTTAAACACATGCTTTTCTTAGACAATTCGTACTAAAAAGTAAAAAATAAATTTGTTTATGCATGACTAAAAAGAAAAGCACAGGGCGCGCCAATTCAAGAATTTGAAAAGTGACTGTATATGAGAGAGCGCCTCATGCTTTTCTTTCTAGTTATGCATAAACCAAATTATTATTTTTTTACTTTTTAGTACAGATTGTTTAAGAAAAGTATGTTTTAAAAAAAGTTATTATTATTTTTTGGATAGTTGTTGATAATTTCCGGAGAGGTAAAAAACAAGCTAGCTAGTAGTTTCTGAGCTGAGTGCTTTTGAAACATTGTTTGTCGAGGCTCTTACCAAACATACCGTGTATTGAACAGACGGACTTATCAGATTGGTGAACAGATTTTGCTTTAACTGGCTTTTGCCGCATTCTGTATTATTTTCCTGGTCTGATGAAGAAAATCAGCTGAGGATGTGATTGTTTAAATGGTTTGTAAAACGTATTGTGCTGTAGGGAAAGGAAGAAAAACGTGATAACGAAGGAGTACCTTCAAAATGTGTACTTGCAGCAGAATGAAAGAAAGCCTGCCGGATACAAAAGCTAAATAATGGCTAATTATTGAGAAGATCAGGGAGATAGACAATCCTGAATATAATACAGAAGGGGGAGGGGGAAGGGAGGAAATAATTAGGACATAGATATGCAGCAACTGTACAGGGTGCAACGTAACACCTAATTAGCAAACGAATTCCTGACACTAAGACAACAAATAAAAGTCCCTATGTGAACTAGCTGAAAATAACTTGATTTACAAAATACAGGGTTGCCAACTATACACTTCAAATTTATTTGTTAACAATAATAAATGAAATGAGTATTTCTCTATAGATCCTAAACGATGCAAGAAGGGAAAAGTATGTTATAGGAAGTCGATTATTAAGTCGATTATTATCAGTAGGGTCCATATTACAAGTTAATATATGATGTAATTGTATTGACAGTTTTGCCAAGCTTGCATATATTTTTCCTGTAGCACTATGTAGGTTTATTGTGTATTTGATATACCATTAATAATGATACACATCATATGTGAATAAGTATGAAATTCAGTGTTGCAAACTGTGTATAATATGCGACTTAAAATATTCAAAATATGTATTATTGTCTCGTTTGAGCTCATAACATTCACCCTTTTGATACAAACTGATTTTCTAATAGCTTTTATGATAGTTTATGGCATTGAACTTAGATCTCTCGTATTCAATTTTCGTACACGCAATTAAGGATATTCGTCAAGCAATGTAAGGAAGAGAAAGAATACAGTTGATACTCATTGACAATACTAAGGAATAGCAGATGTTGATACAAAGAAAGATAAATTCATGACCAGAGACCATTTTCACGATTCAACTTTGCAACTTTGCACTTTTCTGTTTGATGTTATGTTTTCGTGCCACGTTCATATAACTTTATAAACTGTAAAGAAAAAAAACTGACCAGCAAGAAGTTGCAAAGACTTTGCAAAAAAAAAAAAAAATAATAATACACGTTCTGTTCCATGATAAGTTGCAATCTGTTAAATGCAAAAATTAAAAAAAAAAGAAAAGAATACAAAGTAAGGAATAATTTTGCAAAAACAAATTCATCTTTTCTAACTGCATTTAAGTGTTGAATGATACCTGCATAGCGGTTTTAAAAGTCGCGTAGTTTAGTGACATCATTAGAAATATGTCTTCCAAGTATTTGTAGAATGTTCAGTGATTACAAGGGTTATGCATTCCCTGTTGGACAAACCCATACATGTAAGAATAGACTACAGTATGTATTCACGTAGGGTTAGTAATGTATTCAATTAGATCTAAAATAGGCTTACCTCACCGGTGAGCTTCAACCATACGTTTTTATCCAGTACTCACCTATCTCGCATCAAAAATACTCCACTTGTAACACAAGCTTTTGTGAATGGAGGTTAACGGAGGTGAACGTGTGATAAAAATGGGTGTTTTTGAAGCGAAATAGGTCGGGTAGTAGATAAGAAGTAGGGGTGAAGCTCACCGGTGAGGTAAGCTGAAAGTCCTATTTCATATCTACTTATCCAGTGTACTACGTAATTTCTTAACGACGTAGTAGAAAATGATTCTTTATACATATAGTGCATATGCTATATTATATTAGTCTGCACGCAATATTAAAGAACTTTGCGGTAATAGATGAAACGATGCACAAAATAAATTCCTGCCATGGGATATCAACAAAATGCTATTTTTAAAAAAACCTGCATATGCGCTCACAAACTTTAATACACATTCGCGCATGCGTATTACAATAGTACAAGGGCGCATACGCACTTCAGTTAAATTTCAATATTTAATTACATTGCTAAGAGCTTTAAAATGTTTGGCGTCCTTGTACAAACTGATCATGCGCATTTCTGCGTGCGGAATGTTTAGTTTCATCGGTAGGATTTATTACAAATCGAATTAAAAATTTCAAGTAGCAACATGTTCCAAAATTTTATATATTTATTACGTACTAGAGAGCATAAGGACTTCTAAAAAAAACTTTGAACTGGTTAAGATCAGAATCTGTCGCATTTCTATATAATGCTATCATATTTGCTATCACGTATTTTAATGGTGTCGTGTGTCTGCATATAAGGGAATTATCTAACAAGCCTAGATTTAAAGAAATTAGAGATTAGCCTTTCTAGAAATTAAGGAAAAATTGGATCAATTCTCCTATTCCACGTTCTTAATACTGAAACCCAGATGATTTTGTTTACAAGTTAGTTAAACTAACTGCTATTACCAGACTTCTCTTTCTGTCTGTCTGGAGTTCTAAATAAGCATCGCATTTTCTGCGGAGACGCTGCAGTTGTTATATGTGTGTTATGTTCAGCACCGCAAAAGATGTTTTTCCCCATTGTAAATTGTGTGTGTGTGTGTGTGTGAGCAGAAAACCTCTTTTTCCCAGGCTGCTAAAGAGGGTCAGTAGTAGCATCGACTTGACAGCCGACGGAAGCTCCACCCACACCGAAGCAAACTTGCCGTCCTCGACGCCATTCCGGCTCAATGAAGCTCCTCTCGCTTTTGCCTAGAGAGAGCGCTGGGCGTGCCTACACCCCCTGTCGCTTGACAACCCGGAACACAGCGTTGCTCGCTCCAGCCTCGACCTGCAATGCTTAGATACAGAGCAGAGAGAACATATCTAGATTGTCTGAGAGCACTTTTCTTTTTTTTTCTTTTTCTCCTTTCCAAAGAAAAATGGGGTATACGTAACGTATACGTTGAAGAATAGCTAAGAATTGCTGTACTTTAAGTAAGAATTGAAATACATTTAGAGATGCTGGAGGTTCACTTTACCCAATATATTTACAAGAAAGATCTTATACCAAGAGAAAAAGAAGGGATTTAAACAAAAGAATTACTTTTTCACTTGGTGTAGCGAAAGAAATTAAAAGGAACAAAGTATACATATCGTACAGTCTCACACGTGGCCTAGTTGGTTAGTGCGCCGACTTTCAGTACGAGTAGTCGCAGGTTCAATTCCCGATTGGGACTCGAATGACCCAGCATCGTGAGGACAATTGGAGAGCTACTTGAATAAAAGAAGTAGCGAACTGTGGTCTTGAAAGTCAGACATACAGCTCCGAAGAAATGTTACACTGACCCCGTAACCCTATATTTGAACGTCATGCAGTCGTCTAACTGGCCAAGCCTTTTAAAGCGCTGTTACACCAACCTGTTAAGTTTATGTGGGTCATACAGAGGAAAGTATGAGCTTCATTTGATAAATTTTAAACTGATTAAAAAGAATGAATTATATGTTAGTCTTTCAAATAAGTATGCAAAATTATTTTAAAATTACCAAATGAGCGATGTAACACACATTGAACTACGAAATAAGACCGTAAATAGCCTAACGTGGCAACATCGCACCAATGTAAGTGCATCCCACGAACACATGACATATTTCCTACAAAATCTACAGCAAATATTCGATCGATGTTGTCACATTGTGCAATTATCCGGTGAAAGGATTGTGAGTCTGAGTCATACTTCCTCTTTTCCGTATTTTTATTTTTATACTTTCAAGTGTTACTCATATTTATTTCTCCATTTCTAATTTGAGTCTTAGTAATTATCAGTGTACACTAATAATCAAAGAAAATGTCCAAAGAATAAGTTTTCAAACCCGCAAAAATTGGTCATATTAAAAAACCAGTTGTCAATATGTATTCAAAATTAGCATTTCATTTGTTTCGGACTGTTGATTCAATGTTACCTACTTCTTCCGAATTTTGGACTTTTCATCAGCCATTTTCTGTGAATCTGAATGTACAAGCCCATGTGGTGTAGTGGCAATGGTCACTGACTATGTATCAGTATTCAATAGTAGGGGTTGTATTCATGTCAGAGGTTTGAATTTTCCTCCGGCGAATACTCACATAAGACGGTAACTAGAAGAGACCCAGTCTAGTTGTATACAACCGTTGAAAAGGCGGACATTGAATTGTTTTATCAACGTTTAATCAACGTGTGTGCTGCTGGGGGAGATCTTGGCTCCTATCGTTTTGCCTAAGGACGCTATCCCTTAAACCTATAACTAAGTAATTTTAATCAGTTGAAATCAATTAATGTGAAATCAGTAATTAACCGAGAAGCCATAGATCGATGACCGAACGTTGGATAGGTATTCGGACGGTCCTGGGTTTAATCCCAGCTACAGACTATCTTTACTATTATTTTCCAGAATTTTTCCTGTAACACCAGGCAAATACCGGGATGATACATTTAAATTAGACAATGACTGACTCCTTCCCACATAAAGAATCATGCACTGTAAACAAATATACTTCTTAAATACTGTTTAAACCCATTTTACCTGAAAGTGTGAGTTTAGTACACCATTTCTTTCCACAATTACTTTTTACACATTAGTTCTTCACAATGTGATATAATAAAACCAGGCTCACTCGCTGTTATATCAAATTTCTTTATTGTACAGCTAGAATAGTGAGGGGTTTTGTGTTGTTGTTCTTTCTGGTAACTCAGTCCTAGTTAAAGGGCTAAGCTATAATATGTACAACATGAGCTCTATCCCCGCGCTCATCAACATACTTAAGTTCTTTTAAGGTTACCAGAGTCGCTTATTAAGATACCCTAAATAGGTTGCGCCTCCGGATAGCGTAAGATCAGGATGAATACAGAGGGCTTAACTTGCCTAAAGGATCTGCTGCATTCGGCAGAGCACTGATAATGATGATGAATTTATAAAACCTATTTGCCCCCTTGTTTGCACATTTAAAGTAAGGATAAGTGATCAAAACTGTTTTGCAAAACCCCATTAAGTATTCTCTTAATTTTACAGAATCTTGACTGATACTTCAGACATCCTCTCTTACTTCATTTGATTGGGGGATTTGGGGATACATTTGCTATCCGAATATATATCAATCACAAAGACGTGACCAGACAAACAAAAAATTTCAAAGAACGTCATTCATTGGATCATTTATATTTTGACTTGTATCATAACATCTGAAAACATTTCTTATCACTTTGTAATTGTCATCTAAAAATATATATATGGACTCTCGATAAGTCAGTTATGATAAATGATAATAATTAAGACGTAAACGAAGATGTTTCTAAAAAATCAATATTCGTGGTCTCATCTAATACATTTTTCGTGTAATGTTTTCTACACACAACTTGAATTAGAAGGCATCAGACTATACTGTCTTTTAAAAATTCCCAAGTAGAAATCTAAAAAAAATCAATGTTTCACTGTAGAATGAGTTAGATCAAAGTTTCTTTTGGGGAAAAATTATTAAATTTGTAAACCATACGCAGTATCTACACTTTTAATGTCTTGCCAACCAATAATATACAATAATAGCAGGTGCTCAGCTCGCAATTCGTGCTTTTCGTGGTTTTTAAAAATTAAATGGAAGACAATCATTGCATACTGGTACTATTTAATTTCTAGTTTGGCTGAACAGACACCAGGTGGCATGAAGGAGGTTGAGAAAATGGGTTTAATATCTATAATTATTTATCTATGACACGTAGAGAAAAAATCCTTGGTTAGCTTAGCTCAGGATTAGAACGTTTTGCGTAACTGTCCCTAAAGAAATCAAAGCATGTAATCAGAGGCTACATCTTGGTCTATTTAACAGCTATGGTAACCAGGGGTAACCATTTCATGCTTCGGATTCAAAGTATGAGTTAACTTGTATAGATCCAGTGCTTTAGAAACTACGAACATATAAAGAAAAAAAAAAGCACAATACGACGTATTCGACTGGACGTTTTGGACGTTTTGGAAGTCTGAAATGATTCAATAGCAACTGTGAGTGTAGAAAATCATATTTTAACTCACGATGATCAAGAATGCCAAACTCTCGTCCCTCCTGCCATCTCTAGGATTTTGTTGGCGTAGAACCATATAACTGGATATAATTTAGGAAGCTTCCAACAGCGAAATGTGTTGGAAGTATGGAGAAAATGAAAAATTTAATTTAAAAAAAAAATAATAATAATAAACTTAAATATCTGTTATTTCTCCAGATTCAACAGCCAATTTTTTTGAATAGCTTTATGCTTTCTTTGGAACGCATAAAGCGTTCTTCAGTCTCCTCTCTGAGCTGGTTATGCCATATAATAATGTAAATATTATTTGGGTAATGTGAAATATTAAAACACTAATTGAAAAGTCTGCCCTTCGATGGTATAAGAGTTATACGAAGAAAACTGTTTTAGGGTCAATTCTACAATTCTAGAGTGATTCACAACGCATTATGTCTACTAGTCTACTCCTTCACCATTTCTGGAATATCAAAGATGAGCGCATACACTTTGCATATTTCTCCTCACTTTACGTTGATTCAGCCCACAATTGAAGGCAATTATTTTAAACACTTGTTGAAAGACGCAAAACTACCGCATTAACCAAACAATTATAAAGCAAATAATTAAAAATTGTATATATTTTTATGTATGACCGAAAGCATTTCGGGTGCTCATTTAAAATATAAATATAGCTGGAATATTTACGAAAGACGACAAATATTATACCAAATGAAATCATACTTTCCAATAGATTTCTGGCTCACAAAAGATGCACGCAGAGAAAATCCACCGCCTTCAAACTACAAAGAGGAGGGAATTGTCATCTGTACAAATAGTTTGTTCTTTACAGTCAAGTTCGATAGATGGTACTAGTATGGCATTGTAGGAAACATGGTATTTCAGTTTACCCTACCTATTCTACATTTGTCGTCCCTTCTCTACTATTATGATAGATAATAACTCACGGTAAACATTCTTTCCGGCCTTGTTGTTAATAAGATCCGGTCATTCACTTATTAAGCCTCAGCAAAACCCTGAAAAGCCTAAGTAATGATGGTCTTTAATATGCAAAACTCTTTAGCACCTATCCTAAAACATCGGTACTAAATCAGTGGGACTAGATCATCATGGAAAATACTACTAGATCGATTGCATTTTAGCAGAATCAACTTTCAGAATAAAATTTACTCACCCTTTTGCAATCTTCAACATCTAAAAAAAAAATAATAAAAAAAACTCTATACATACACTTTTAACAGATGAGGGTTTCGGCTACCTTTGGAGATCTCTATCTAACAATAGGCGTATTTCTTCCTCCCCTTCTTGGCCGCTCTGCTTCATGTGAAATGTTTATGAGTGTCGTGTCGTGAGTCCAGAAATTCCTTCTAATCAATACGAAAAAAAAAAAGGATCTTTTTCGTGTTATTCTATTTATTTGTGAGTTCCTTTTTCTGTTTCTTGATTGCTTGCTCGAAATGTGTTTTGTATTATTTCCTAGTATTAACGTATTCTTTTCACGTCAAATAACACGATTCTTAGTCCACGCCTTGTAACCAGAAATCTATTATAGTCTGGCTGCCTGATTTCTCTTTTTTCCTAAGAAAAAATGTTTGAATTACTGGAAACGTGAAACGAATATTTCAATGGAACTGAATACGATCCAAGAGTTAACGTTTTGCTAAGGGGAAAACGCATTCAATTTGGTTAATATGAGACTTCTAGAATAACAGCGACGTATGCGCCAGTTGTTCGTTTCGAGAAAAATGCACGTAAAATTTCGCAACGTTGTACGAATTGAAATCAATTTTATTTATGGCCTTTACGCATCTAAGGTTCAAGTCGAGATAGGGGAGGGGAAAGGATTCAGGAAGGTGTCGGCAAGGGCCTATGTTGAAGGTGCCATACCGGCATTTGCCTGGTGTGATTGAGGAAAAACCATGGAAAAACTTCAGTCAGGATAATCGGCCGCTGGGATCGAACCCACGACCTCCCGAATGCTACACCAACACCTTACCACTGAGCTACGGCGGTTCGGCATTCAGTGATTATAGGGAATGTTTTTAAAATATGTTGATACAAAAAACTAAAAATGAACATGTTGGTACATACGTCATTGCTATTCAAGAGATCTCATCACAAAGGGAATAATATAAAATTTCTAAAATAATACTTATGCCAAATTCTCTATCTGTGTTTCTAAGTAAGTTTTTTAGCAGTGATAATTATACCGGGTATGTAAAATGTAATGCTCGTAACTTGAGGAATCGATTTCTCACACTCAAACAAGAAACAAAGTTCTTTTCTTGAAGAAATAGTTTTCAAGTCAGACACACAAAATAGTTGGCGCGTAATCATCACAAATTATGATCTTGACAACTTATCACGTAATACTGGACAATACCGCTTATACAATTAAAATGTTGGAAAAGTTATTTCATATATTCCATAATGTTTCAGTGAAATGCCAGTATTTTATAGTTACCGGTAGTAACCCTGGAAAAGCATTGATAAATATATTTTTCATTACCGGAAGATCTCAATTTTCAGTTCCAGTGCAATTTACGCACATGTGGGACAGGACATACTAGTAAGTTGGTTTCATTGCAGGTATAATTAACGCAATCTCCCACTCAAGATATGGTTACCTTGTAAGTAAGCTGTTTTGCATCATGTGAAGAGATTATACGATTAGAGCCTAGTTTATATGCAGCCCAAATGACACTGATGCCATGCGGGTAGTATATGCATCCAGAATTAAAAGTTAAGGCTAAGGTATAGGTAATTTAGTAAAACAAGATGTCCACGAAGTAAATAAACTTATTTAAAACTGACATACTTCAAACACACACAGAAGGATATCTTTGAAAAATCATACTTCTTCGATAAATATTTATTTCGTTTTAAGAAGACTTTTCAGTTTTTAAGGCTTTTTTTCAGTTTTAGTCTGTAAAATGGGAAAGCTTATCTAGATGAATGTCTGACTCCAACTTTCAAAACCAATAGATGCTATACTCAGAGTTGGTACTAGTAAATATACTGTATTAGAGGCCTACAGTATTCATATAACTTGGGGTAATGATCACCACCATCCGTCCGAATAATATGAAGATGTGTGTTTAGTGGTGATAGCTTCGTGGAATTGGCATAAAAGAAAAGGATTTTTCTATTTTGCAGAGTAAAACTTCGAACACCCCCGTAGCACGTTAACCGCTCATGGGACCCATATCGCCCGACATTGTTAATGCAGGCGGGAGAGCGGCCCCGCTTGAGTCCACATCGATCGATGTGGGATCGACATCGATTATCGCTATCAATAATTTACCTATTTTCTAAAACTATAGTAAGAATTGTGCAAAGAATAAATCGATTTTATACAAAACTTTTTGTGCATAATGAATAAATTTAAATTTAAAAGAAAGCATCCGTCATGGAACAATATCGATCCATGTCGTTAACTGATATCTATATTGATCAATGTGGGCTAAACCGATGTTTACTCAAGCGATTCTATATCCCTCTAGTCATAAAATATAAAACTTCATGTTGTTGTCCACAAGCGGCCAGCTTTGTTTGGTGACAAAGAAGTTGTTGAAGCATGTCAAAGTGAAGAAATAAAATGTCCTTTTACGGGAAAGACAGACAGATAAAGTGTTAAAGCAGATTGTGTTTTTTTTAAAGGATTCTTTGATCACTGTAAAAAAAAAAGATTTATAGTAATATTTATTATGCTGGTTATTGTACACCGCCAGAACTGGGGAACATTTTACACTTGTGTTTTGTTTGTACGGTAGAAAGTAGCGTATTTTCTCGAGGCCATGTGGTTACTAAGAGGTCCTCCCTTAGTAGGAGGATAAGTTAATGTTATTTTTGTTTACATTTATTTTACATCATTTCTTTCAATTGAATCTGTTTCATTGTAATCATGGCCATTGTACGCTTAACTTCTTGGCAAAAAAATGTTAAAAATAAGAAATAAAAGCGGAAAAGATGTGAAATGATTACAATGGACCAGAACTACAATTTTTAGCATGAACGGAACGTCGAAAATAACATTATTTTACAAACTAGCAGTGGTCGACAAATTTTCAATCCATTAGCACAGCAAAGTGATATAACTTTAGCTACAGAAAAATAGTATCCTTTACATAAACAGTACTTTTTTACAATTTCTTGTTGGTTTGTCTATGTTGGGGGTCCTATATGAAATATAGGATTTTAATAGATACTGGGCAGGAGATGATACATGCTGGAGGGTATGACGATAATGACCGTCATGTTGGAAGCGGCTATCTTGACTATGCTTCAAAATTTTTAAAAAGTAAGTGGGCCATGTGATAAATCAATCTGTGCTGGAATGTTCCAAGAAACCCACCTCCTGCCCAATATCCATTAATAGCCATTTGCTTTCAATATATGGAACAGTTTATAAGAGAAACGGAGTTTTCCGTCCTTTGTATTGGATTTACTTGCTCTCTACGTTCCATCTTTCTCGCATTCCCTTGTTGTTATTTGTTCACGACAGCACCTATAATTGTGGCTATGAATGTTTACCTAGGCACTGTACATTAATACGAATTTTCATCAAAATTGGGCTCAGACACGTGGCGAGTGGCCGAGCCGTCGTAGCTTAGTGGTAGAGCGTTGGCGTAGCATTCAGAAGGTCGTGGGTTAGATCCAAGCAGCCGACCGTCCTGACTGAGGTTTTTCCAGTGTTTTCCCTCAGTCACACCAGTCAAATACCGGGATGGCACCTTCAACATAGGCCCTGGCCGACACAATCCCGAATCCTTTCCCTTCCCCTATCTTGGCCTGAGCCTTATATGCCTAAAGGCCATAAATAAAATTTTTAAAAAATTCCTGGCGAGTGTTCCTTGTAAGATACATATTTTTTTTAAAATTATGTTGGACTAATAAAATATTCAACAATATTATTTTTGTTATGTAAATAATTTCCATCTTTCATCGTATATAACTTAATCGCCAAGGTTTACATTGAAGTATCTCGTTCCTTTTGAATTTTCATTTATATACACTGAAGTGCAAAAGTCATGGGATAACAGGAGGGAAATAGTTGATGAAGCGATAACATCACGGCAAACCGGACGAACAAAGCAAAGCAGTTGCCATTCTGTGAGTCAGTAAAACGTCGTGTACCGTTGTCATGACAACCCAATGCGAATTATCAGCGTTTGAGCGCGGGATGATAGTTGGTGATAGACGAATGGGGCATGCGATTTCGGAAGTCGTCCGGACATTGAACTTTACTCGATCCACAGTGTCAAAGATGGATTGTGAGTACCGCATTGGAGTCATTACGACCCACCAGGGACGCAGTGGCCGCCCACGGGCGCTGAATAACCATGACAAGCGAGGTCTGGGCAGACTCGTCCAGGCCAACAGACACGCAACAGTGCGTGATCTGACACTAGGAATAAATGCAGGGCGTCTCAGAGGTAAGTGCAGCGCAATTTGGTCTCCATGGGTATTGCTGCCGAAGACCGACACGTGCACCGTTACTAATCGCTGCCCATCAATGGCGGTGACTCACATGGACTAGGAAAAACGTGGAGTGGGCCTTAGAGGAATGGAAACATATAGCGCGGTCAAATGAGTCATGTTTCCAATTGATACACGCGGATAATAGGGTCCGGGGGTGGCGCAGACTCCATGAGGTCATGGACCCAAGCTGTCAATAAGACCCTGTGCAAGTTGGGGACTACTCCGTAATGGTGTGGGGCGTGTTTATCTGGCGTGTTTTGGATCCTCTGGTCTGCGTGAACCGGACATTGACCTGTCAATGATATGATTAGCTGCTTGGTGACTATCTCCAGCTTTTTTATGGACCTCGTGTACCCTGCCAACAATGGGATTTTCCAGGATGACAATGAGCCATGTCACGCGACCGCAATGGCGCGTGACTGGTTTGAGGAACATTATGACAACTTCCAACGCATGATTTGGCGTCCTAGAGAGCCGGATATGAACCCTATCAAGAACATGTGGGTTATCATCGAACGGGCTATTCGTGCCGAGGATCCTCCACCTGCAACAACCACTGAATTGTGGGCGTTAATCGAGAATGCATGGCTAAACATCCCTCCAGCGGACTATCCGCAACTTGTCGCGTCCCTGCCATGTCGAGTTGCAGCACTTCGCCGTGTTCGAGCGTGTCCCACACGTTATTAGGTATCACATGACTCTTAGCACTTCAGTGTATATGTTACCGTCAAAACTCGAAATCAGTTAAAACTAGAATTCCCTAGTTAAAACTAGTTTTATCGAAGCTATTTCGTTAAAACTAGTATTAACTAGTCAATACTAGAATTGACTAAGAGATGTTAGGGAAAATTAGAATTGACAGAAATAATTTATTTATTTTCAACCATTTCGGCTTTTCTGTTCTGTTCGGTTACAGTATGGTAATTTATTAGTTTCGATTATGAGTGAATCGGATATGGGAAGTCATCTGAAAGAAAAGGTTTCGGAAGAAATTCTTCATTTGGAGAGTGAAAAGAAAAGTCACTACAACGTAATGACCAGAGACGTTCACAATATACTTTTTATTGAAGCTGAAGAATCAAAACTGCCGTGAAGAAAACACCTTTGCAATACAGACGTTTGAAACGATTTAATGTTCTCGAGGTTTGTGAAACAAAGAAGCTGATGTCGAGGAGTAAACCTGTATAATACTACTTACCTGCTGAGGAAATTTTTGATGTGATTGAAGGAGGCCATGTGGCTGTAGGACACGGAGGTCGAGATAGGCTGAAAATTAAAACTTCCAGGAAATACGCACATATTACGACGGAAGTATTTTCTTATCATTGTGAGAAACATGTCAACTGGAAAGAAGTAAGAAGAGGAAAGGCGTGGTTTCTAAGCCAATTCTTCACACAGACATGAACAGCGATGTCAAGTGGATCTAATAGACATGCAAGCACAAGCTGATCGTGGGTTCAAGTTCATCATGATTTACCAGGATCATCTGACCAAGTTCGTCTTACTACGAGCACTACAAAGCAAAAGAGAAGAAGAAGTTGCCCACCAGCTGATGGACATATTTTTGACATTTGGAGCTCCCTGCATTTTTTTATTCTGATAATGCTAGGCAGTTTGTTAATTCTGTCATCAACAAACTAAACTACACTCTGGCGTGAGTTGAAGTTAGTTAATAGAAAGCCAAGCATAGTCAAAGCCAAGGGTTAGTAGAACGGGCCAATCAAGACATCGAAAATATGCTCACATCACGGATGAAAGGCAACAACACAACGATCTGGTCAAACGGTCTTCGGTTTGTTTAGTTTATGAAAAATCGAGCTTTTCATTCAGGAATACAACAGTCGCCATACCGAGCCATGTTCGGGATTTAACGAAGAGTAGGACTTACAACTTCATCCCTGCCAACATATATTCTTCAAAACGTAGAACATGAGGCTGATCTCTAAAGTATTATCGAGACACAACGAACATGAGAAGTCTGATGAAGAAGAAAATGAGGCTGGTTCTAGCGCGGTTGACATCACATCAGTCAGGAAAGAAGCTCACAATAATTTGTACAAACAGGCGAAGAAAATGAAACATAGCTCCGATACCATCCATCCGCCAGTTGAAGTGGGAGATAATATCATAATCCCAATCCCGGCTGTAGATAGAGCAAAGGCAGATTTCCGAAATGGCATTGGAGTTGTCCTAGAAAAAAATGAAGATCTGCATAAAATTGGAACCAAGGATGGGAAGTTGGACAAATTATATTGCTGCTATGTTTTGTATCTTTTTTGAATGGCTTATTTTATGACAAATTATCCAGGTTTCCTTATTGTCCTTGATGTTTCCCATTTCAGTGATTTTCGGTACTTAAGTTTTATGTGCTGAGGATATGAAAAATATTTATTTTTTATAATTTTCCAGTCAGTACTTTTGGAATTACTACATATAAAAATAAAAAAAATATGCGGGTTGATTTTATAGTTATATCTATCTATCTATCTATCTATCTATCTATCTATCTATCTATATAT
>JAGDQP010003108.1:48435-97144 GCA_022664845.1 Lepisma saccharinum
GCATCAAGTTGATATATAGACGGACTCGTAGAAAGTGTTCACGAAAGTTATTTTTTCTTTACCGTCACTCAAATTCGGATAATTACGTAAAAGTTAAAAAAGGCGGGAGAACTTTATACGATTCTGCATTAATACAAATCGAGCATTTTGGCTGTTTAAAAAAAACATTCTGTTACAAGAAGAAAATTAAATGCTTGTCGCATTTTGCAAACATAATTGTGTTATAAAAATTGACAAAGAAAATATTTAATGGTAATAATTATACGTATATCTATACTATATGCGAAAAGTGAATGCATATAAGTGAAGCGTTGACTCACAGTTGCGTATATAGTGGAAGGATTTCTCAGTAGCATTCCTAACGCATTGTTGGGAACTAGTAATGTATTACCATTGTGAAAATACAGAACAAAGAATATTTCTTGTTGAAAGTTTTCTCTTAAATAAGAAATCACAGGAGATTCGTACAAAAATTCAATACAATATAAAAAGGTTACTTCGGGTGTGAAAATTTCTGTCTGATTGAGAGGACGCGACCATTGGCACTCATTTACGGTACAAAACATGCACACATATGTCCATACACACGCACGTCTACTAACATATGGGAACTAATTATATTCTCAGAAAGAAGTTGTAAACTGACGTAGAAGAAAAAAAAGTGTTAATAATATTAGATGTTAAGTGAAAACGTAAATAAGAATAATAAAAATTAACGGCCGTCTCCAACCCTGACTACTAAGATTTTTCAACGAAACAAGAGGAATACACATTACTATTCATAAAGAACTATTAAAGTGCTTATAGGTGGAACGGTCTGTCAATCGGTCCAACTTTCCACCTCCCTGCACAGGTCGCGCTGTTGCAAAATTAATAGCCACACCTTCTTCTCGACATGAAGTTGAAAGAGACTCATAAGTTACCACCGTGTTGTACCTTCAGTTACCCGACCCGACCTGACATTTTCTACTACATTAAATAACCGGGAGTCAATGACAGGTGTGCTGTCTTCTGCTTCGCACATGAATGCCGGCTGGTACTTCGCGGCGGATTTGAATTCTGAACAAGTACAGGAAATAGAATGTTCAAGCGGGGTACTAACGGAGCGTTCTTAAGCAAGAATGGGTTTTGATGCGTGATAATAACGCATGCCATATTGGCAACAGAGGGAAAACATGATTGAGGTAGTTTGTACTTAAGGAGTGTGGAGAGAACGAAATATTTTAAATTATTAGTTAAGGTATGGAAAAAGGCAAGTAACATGACACAATTTGTGGCGGACTTATATGTGTGAAAACTAGTTACAAAGGCACGCATGCATTTACATTATAGGCCTACATTGTACTCAAGAATAACGGAGTGAGTGGGAGTGTGTTAGAATGTGTGCAAAACCCGTTACTGTTGATGGAGGGTAATGTATTAGGGCTTTAGCGTGCTCAACTCGTAAAATGTCTTGTGGGATCGTATGTGCTCTTGTAATACAACACAACAGTACGCCCACTTACTACTGGGAAATAACATACACCATTGTTTTCTTTTGTAACTTTAGAGCAGTTTTCAAAATGGGATACCGAAGAACTGAACACCACAGAAAACTTCACAAAATCGAAAATAGCATAGTAGTTGCACAAAATGAAAAGAAGAAAGAAAGCTGTTTTCACCACAAAGGAGCACTGAACTGTTTTTGAAAATGGTAGAAATTTACAAAGCATTTTAATTATTGAACATTGTATGACGAAATGGTGGAAAAGATATTAAGTTCGGTGATTTATTTAATTTAAAAAAATAATTATGAACATCTATCCTGCCACAGGTTTGAGTTATAGCGACCCTCGGTGAACATGTCTGAGAACAGGGTATACAGTTAGTCTGTTCACAAATATGTCACTGGAAAATGAACACCCATTTGATAACTGAAAAATATCCTAAGACTCTTTTCAGATCTATAAAAAAAAAACACTTCATAAACACCGCTCAACGTCTTGTCCATGACCCCAAGGTGTGGGTATAATCAAGAACAACAACAACAATAACAAATACAAAAGAATGCCAGAAAAGAATTGAGAAAACAGAAGGCAAACATTTCTTTCAATTGGATTTTTTGTCATAGGTCTCAATTTCCTCTGTTTTAATTTTAGATTATTGGGAGCTCGTGTGTGTGTGTGTGTGTCCGAGATTAAAGTAAAGTATGTTCGCTGGAACCGATACATACTTAACGGTACCGAAAATATTGTTGGCGCATTTTTGTGGTGTCAGCAAAGACAGTAGTGCTACTTTTTACCCTCCGATCCTGTACACAAAGTAAGTCCATTGTCTCAAAATTGTGTATATGTGTGTGTGCGTGTAAAAGAGAGAGAGAGAGAGAGAGAGATACAGTACCCACATATAATCAAGGATATCTAACTCAATCAAAAAGAGAAAAAGAAAAGAAAAGAGAAATACTTAACAGCGTCAAAAGCAACATATTTTTTTTTGCAGTTGCAGCTTTCCTTGATGGTTCGAATCACCAGACATGAAATATAGTCAACGACTTTCCACCATTTTCATAAACAAGTGAACCGCAACTCCCCCTCGTTCCATTGTATACAATGACAGCTAGGATCGTTTCAAAAGAAAATCTTCTTCTTGAATACTGCATTGCGTAGAGATATGTAAACGCAGACCAGTGATTAGTCACACCAAGGATAGAGGAAAGAAGATTCAAACAACACATCAGCAATAAAAGGATGTCTACAATATAAGATATATTAAAAATAATATATTATTTTTGTTTCAAATCAAATTTATTCCATCCTTTTATAGACGAACGCATACTCACAGTCCGACAAGATACATGAATTTTTACAAGGTTATCCAGAGAAATTAGAAGCCTTCAAAATGTTGAAACTGATTACCGCAACTGGTTATTCGTACGCTCTAGTTTGTGTGAAACAATATACACTCAGATTCATAGAGAATGGCTGGATAACCAAGCTAAATGGAGTTTTAAAATCACAAGATTAAAAATGTAAGAAAAAAATCAAGCTTGCTGAACCAAACTCTGATCCGTTTCTCGCTACCTGTCTTTGTTAATGCAGTAACGGGAATTCTAACAATGGAGAAAGATAACCTAATGGAAAGGACCTGCCAACTTTAGAGTAAGCAGTCTGGAAATGGTAAGATAAATCAAGGTCATGAGACTCAAATCCGAAAATAGTTATTATTTTCTTTCTCTCTATGAATTTTCTTTAAAATAATGAAACAGTAAGCAGAAAGTCATGTTGGGGATAATTGGCTGATTTTTATCTCCATTGCTATGCTACTATTTATCGTGATAATGGGCCAGAAAAGGATCACGGACGAAGTTAAGAGTCTGCTAGAATTTTTTGGACTATCTAAAGTTTACATTCTAAATTCATTCGTATGAGATCCTACACAAACATTTGGTAGGGTGACTAACAGTCCCGGTTTATCCGGGACTGTCCCGGTTTGGACCCTTTAAGTTCCACGTCCCGGGCAGATCTTCCCCGGAACGCTTAAAGTCCCGGTTTTATTCAAAATATGTAATCAGAACTGAAAAAGTACACATACTGCATGTGTATGATGAAAATAAGATTTTGGTGTGTAAAAATTCCAAGAAACAGATTAAACAAAGTGGCAAGTGATTTACTGTTTACACGTTTTAATAATATGTAGTAGATTAGAGATGAACATGGCATTTAATTAAGGGATGACAAGTATACCGCGTGTTTCTTATAAAGCTGGAAAGGATACTAAATTACGGTAAGATATATCTGCTTAGACATTTTACAAATCATAAAAAAATTAAACGTGATTGTTTTTCAAGTGTTCACATTGCTTTATTTGTTTGGGACATAGTATCAAATGTAATTAATGTTTTATTTTGAAACACTATTTTGGGTTCATAAATTTGCATTTACGCAGAAATGAATTAAGACAGTGCGTTAGCAACAATGATTCTAATAGTGCTCGTTAGTAGGGACACAGGTAGGGTAAAGAAAGAGAATATCGCCACTAATTCGGAATATTTAAAACAACTAATTTGTTTTCAGCCACAGAGAGAAAGTAAGTACTGCATCAACTACGTAGGACCTTGTGCTAAAATAACCATCAGTGTAAATTTTAATATTAGAAACTACCTACAGTTTTCTAATGTTTTTGTATCCGTAGATAAACTGGCGATATTGTAAACATCTGAAGATAGTATCACGACTTATATAAATTTTAATATTAAAAATACGTAAGTACATTTGAATGATAAGTTTTTAACGTAAAATCAGAAACAAAATCATGAGGAACATTATAAAGAAGATATGCAGCAAAAACCAATGTGGATTCAGATATGAGAGGTGTATTGTGGGTAAAACCTGTTCATCGACCAACAGTACACAACTACTCCTGGCACTACTACTGTAAAAAAATTTCCCTAGCCACAGTTTTCATGGAACCATAACTTGCTTTCCATACATTGAATCCAGGATTTATTTTATCTTTTTGTTGCTAATAAAACTTCACAATCACAACAAAATTGTTCTTCTGATGACGCTCCTTCTTCGTATTCTCTTGATTCATACATTCGTTAAGCTGACTTCTCTCGAGTTGTCTGGCTGATCCAGCATCTACGTTACAAGTACTGAATCTTCCTTTTTTTAGTTGAAGTCCGTGTTTTCTTCTCAGAAAATTCTTCAAACTCTACCAGAAATTCCAGTTTTACAATAGTTGCCTTGTTGCTAAATGGTTTCATGTACAAATGGCTGGCAGCTTGATCTTTTGGCGTCCACAAAACTCAGCCACACTCTTTGAGGATAAGTTACTCTCGGATTTTGTAATTATCTCTTACGTTCCTCATTATGTGTACGAATCTAGGCTGGGGATCCATCTCTAGGTTTATAGTTCTCTGCAGTAGAACCTCTAACCTCATCGTATAGACTAGAGGTTTCTGGACACCTTGTGGTCTTCAGCAGAATCGTATTGCATTCTGCTCTCCATCTTGTAATTAACATGATTGCAGTTGTCAGTATTTATTTGCAATTCTATTTATTTGTTGATAACGGTAAATCATGAAGCACAATAATAAGTATTTTTTCACTTTTGAATACACGTAAACAGAAATATAAAATACTTTTATATAAGCATTTAACTATTTTCTCTAAATTAACTGTGATTCAGTCTGTTTAAATGTATTCGGAAATGTAGAGTGTTAGAAGAAAATTCTTAATGTAACTTGCAAAGAAGTCAATATCTCCATCTGACGATATTGCTAACAATATATTGGATGTTATTACATTTTTCGCATATAACCTTGTGTATGGTAAATGCTCAAATTAACACAGAAAAATTGACAGTCGCCGCGACCGGGACTCGAACTCGGATCTTTAAGTTGCCGGATAGATACGCTCAAATTTCCGCATGAGCGGAGTGCCTGGGCCTCGTAACCAGCAATGATGAGTTGGGGGAGATCATTCCATATTCACATAGAACTGGCCGTTCCGTGGTGGTGTAATGGTAGCATACCTAGCCGGCAATTGGGAGATCTGGGTTAGAGTCCCGGTCGCGGCGGCTGTCAACGTTTCTTTGTTAATTTGAACATATATTGGACTTTCATGTGTAAGAAACAAAGAGAACAGGGAAGTACTTATCAAAAAGTTTCTGTGAATATTTGTGACGTTTTCGTCGCTTCAAGTACTGGGCGTATCTTCTTTCAACAAGGTCTAAGTCGAGCTAATGGAAAGAGCAGTTCCCGAAAACGCGTCCGTGTGCAGTAGACAACTTATAAGCATACTGACAAAGAAACAGCTCATGTACTTTGTTGGTCATTTCTTAAACTAAAATTATGCACTTCAGTGGTGATATTCACGTCAATTACCCTATAATTATTTAGTGTGCCGTATGGGGGGATTGCTTACTTTGATAGATAGATTCAAAACATGTACCTTGCAATACAAAAGGTACTTCAGTACAGGCTATTTGAAATGACACTGAAGTATTTTTACAAAATTTGATTTTTGTTAACACTATAATGTAAATATATAAGCTATTTACACGTAAAAATAACATAAAAATGTTACTCTTTATATGAATAAAAGGACGTCTTGTATATTTACCAACATTATACAAAAATTTCTAGTGGACAAAGGACGATTTACTATTATTTCGTAGAGGAAAAAAGCTACAGAGGAATACAGTTTACATTTTTTACGATAACAATCGAAACAAAATGTTTTATTTTTAATGTTAATGTTAATAAGTTTTGTATATGTCACAAATAATATCGTGCACACACACACACATAGACATACCCCCATATATATTTGCTTTGAACCCGTTGTGTCCCGGGTTGGCTTTGTATGTAAAAGGTATGTCACCCTACCATTAGGTATTTATTAAACTTGAACGCCTATTTGGTATGCAACCAGCTGAACGCTAGTGTGTACTGGGTGGTCTAGCCCGAACACTTGAGCATGATGAATGCAATTTGAATAGAATGAAACTCGTACAAAAAGTATCATAGAACAAGTACTCAGTTGATAGGTTTCATCATACCTATATAATGATGATAAACATTGGGAAACCTATTGGTGGTGAATAAAATATTGAGAAAAGAATGAATCACTCTGTTGTTAAAATCAATTAGTACACTGTAAAAAATGAAAGTGATCATTTCTTACTCTTCAGCAAGGAGTCCTGTGAAGTCTTATACAACGGACCTGTCCATCTATCCACAACTTTCAACTCAGGAACTACGAGGGCTAGAAAGGTGATTGAGGTGTCCTTGAAAAGGTCTCGGCGACAAGAGTTCAAATCAGTATAGATCACACTTCACCGGGGCGAATCCAGAGATAGAGGGGCAATTTGTAACTTAATAACTAATAATGCTAGGAAGGTGGTTCAGGTTTTGCTGGAAACTTCTAGGCGACAAGAGTTCAAACCCGTATAGATAATGCAGATCACAGGGGCGGGTTCCAGTATACGGGGAGAAATTTCCAACTCAGAAACTACTAGGCTTAGGAATGTGGTTGAGGTGTCGTTGGAAAGGTCCCTTCGTTATTTCCCCCCAAAAAATATTGTTGATCCAAATAGAAAGCTCGCTGTTGAAGACTAGCGTTAGCATATATGAACAGTCGCCGTCTCACTGATTATTTTGTAAACATCTTATACACTCCGTGGAGTCAACTTTAGATCACTTTTGCACACAATCCACTTTACAAGCATTATTTACACACTTTTATCACACGTGTTGCAGAGCATAAACTAAGTGTATTTAGTAGCATATGGGATTTTTCGGCGATTGAAAATTTCGGCGATTGAAATAGAGTCCAAGTCATGACGCTGAAATTTTGTTTTCATCAACTTGGCTTTGAATAACAGATTTCCTTCAATTTTTATCGTTAAATATTGAAGAAATTCGATGTAAAAAGAGTAAGTTTAATGATAATCTAAAGCAACGACCTCCAACGAAAGATGGCAGCACAATTGATGACTATAGTTATTACAAGTATTACCCCGAAAATAATGCATACTCAGGTATAATTCCCGAAATTTTCATAGGGCGTTCATTAAATAACAACGAATGTACAGTAATGCCCACCGTTTTTTCTCAGATAAGTAAAGAATTAAGATGGAACTTACGAGAATAAAGTAGAAATCATCTTTTTCAAATAAGTGGGCCATCTGGGACCAAAGGTCTACTAACGACGCCAAGTGAAACCCTGGCGGCGTTACTGGTGTAGTTCTGTATTGCTATGAAGAAAGAGGGCGATAAAATTTGAAAAAGAGAAGTAGTTCGTGAAGCGTAGAGAACCATGATATCATTGTTTGCCAAACATACTACAGGAAGTTTTTCGCTGTTGCTGCTTGCTGCTCCTTTGTTAATGTTACGGACGACCCCCCTCGCCAATAACGGAAGACGAAATGAAGAATTCGTAAGTATGGCAACTATTTGTTTTTTTTGTCAGTAATGCTCACACATTTCCCCTTGAGACATCTGTGGTAATTGGTACCCAAAAGCAACAACAATGAGGGAGAAAAACAAGGGAATTACGTAGTTCGCAAATTTGACAGGGTTTTAGTTGAACTTGACAGACAATACATTCACTGTTTATAGAAGCCACACGGATGATCAACAATGAAGGAAAATGAATGAAGAATGTTTCAAGTACGAAAACATTTGGTTTACGATGAACGAGATCAGCAGTGAACGTCAACAACAGTTACCGCTCTGAACAAACAAAAGTTTCATGACGTCATGCAAGCTGATCATCTTGTGACCATTCAGAATTTGTGTAATACAATTCAATGTGATCATAGTATTACGGAAACACTATTAAGATCATCGACAGATTTCAGATACGACGCTGCCTATTATATGACAATGGTGTTGGCTTTATTCAGAACAAAGCGCGCCTTCACACAACGATGCAAAGTTTACAGGTTATTGCGATAATGAAGTGACCTATTATGCATCCTCCTCCTTACAGCTCTTATCTGGCATCCTTAATCTGTTTGTGTATTTGAAGAAGTGTGATACGTTCAAGACGCTGAAATGGGATAAACGTGAAATAAGTCCAAGACGCTGAAATTGAAGGTGAATCAGAATCCAGTAGAATTTTTCCAAACAAGTTTTACACAGTAATTATAAGACAGCGTAAATATGTACAAATCTGTGACCAACACTTTAGATACACTTGGTGTGTTCACAAAGCTTATCTCATACTTGTTTCAAACATGAAATTTATACAGTTAACAATCAATAAGTTATTAACCAGAATCCATTACTTTTGGGAGAACCTTTGTAACAATAGAACATAAAGATAAGACGTAGGAACAGCTATTTATAATAATTTACGACCAGTTCATATATGGCAACAGTAAAGAGCTGTGTCTACCACAAAAGAGATAGCTTTTGGTTTTTCTGTAGGAAATCCTTCTTCACGAGCGGGAACCAAATTTTTTTAGTCCAATATATGCTGCACATAGAAAGAAACGAGAGTATGTAGACGGATGGAAGCCTAGAAATATGGCTATTTCATTTTCAATCAGCTGAATTTTCCATCCTAGAGAAATAGACTACGCGTATTTGAATTGGACCATTTAGTTTCGGTAAACTTCTCCCACCATCTCTGAAAGAAGAATTCTTTCGGACCGTTAAAAGTGAACAGAAGCGGTGAGGAATAGGAGCAACTCAAACATGGATGCACGGTCAGCAACGCTGGAAGAAAATGTACAGCAATCTGGTCGCGGCAAAATGTTGTTTACACCAAATGAAACAAAAATGCCTTTCTGTGTAAAGGATAATGTTATAAAGAGAAAATTAAACATATATTTCAAAATTCTTAAATTGCGTCTTTTACCGGTACAAGAGACCGTCCTTGTTTACTACAATGCAAGAAACTAAAAAAATGAAAAAAAAAAAAAAATGAAGCAGAGTTACTATGATTAACTGTAAAGAAAAATTACAATTTCTTTGAAAGTGGCCTAGTTTCTTGCACAGGAAGCATAAAAATTATATATAACAATTTAAGCCTTCATTCTGAAAGTGAATTTTAAAATATTTGTTTGTGCATTTCTTTCTTCTACGATTATTTTTATATATTTCCAGTCGGTACAGTGCACGTCTAGTAATCAGGAGGACCCGCGTTTGATTTTTCAGTGACGGCTAACTTAACTGAGGTTTTCCTCTTATTTCCCTAGGTCACAGCAGGCAAATGCCGAGATGGTGCATTCAATTAGGCCCTCGCTTACTTTTCTCACTTCTGTATGAAATTTCTTTGATACGTAGCGAGAAAAGTGACACGTTCAAGCCAATATACTATCACCTCGACAGCCTGTGTTCTGGCCGGGCTCTCACCAACTTTGTTAAACTTCCTTACTTAACTACCACGACCGCTTATTATTACACGCTTAACTTGTAGGAACCGCTTTTGCTAACGAGCTTTGCACATTTAAAAACACACAAAGTGATTGTAACTGGACTTATTTGAAATGTTCAAATAATGGACACATAGATTTATAGAAAATGGTCACAGCAACATTTGCACTAATATGGTGCAATACTGAACCAATAGGAACGTGATTAACTCAACATCTTAATGGTTTATTTCAAATTCGCATGAATGTAAATTCATTTAATTACACCCAATTGGCAACTTTAATGAATCTCGGTGTACAAAAGTGCATATTTTTACAATGTTGTACAGTATCCTTTTAAAAAGTTAGTCATACTTTTATTGTTGCATAGTATAGTTAAAATGTAAATATTTGGGAGAACATGTGACAAGCAAAAAACGAGGTCACGGAAGAAATGAAAGGTCGCTTAGCACCAGGCAACGCATATTTCTATTCAGTCCAGAAACTCCTAACCTCGCGATTAATATGAAGAGTGTTGAAATTGAAAATTATCCAGAACGGTATTTCTGCTGGTAATACTTGATCGTTGCGAAAGACAGACTACGACCCTAGCGAAATGGACATGAATTGTGTATGTTTGAAAATAACGTTTTGAGAAACATACTGGTCGAAACAGGACGAAATGACAAGAGAATGGAAGAGACTGCATGATGAAGATTTGAGCGGAATATTTAATTATTTCAGAGCGGAAAGAGAGACTTCCCTTTGAGAATGGATCTTCATCAGAGAAAAGATTAAAAAAAAAAATCCGCTCGAAAATGGTTTTGATATATGGTAGTTCATTATGATGGGAACGTAGGCATAATATTTTTAGGTAATTTTCCATCTATTCACATAAAGTTTTTATCTTTTGAACACGAAAATGACGCAATAAAATGTTGAAAGCGTAAAAAGATGCAAAAGGGAGCATTTATTCATAAGTAGTAAGAAAGAAAAATAATGCACATACGAACGGAAAAGAATAAAAAAAAAAACTTAATTGTGAAGAGACTTGAACTCGGTACATTTCGGCCAGCTATCCAACGCCTTATTCCCTCAGCTATGCGGACAACTGCAAAAGTACGCCTTTCCAGTGGTTTCTTGTGTCTCATCAGGTACTTGGAAACAATATTCAAAGATTGATTGTACATATCTTACTCATGACGTCTTCTGGTATATATATATATATATTTGTCACTGTGAAAAGTTTTCAGGTGTTCTGTTGTCATTTTTAACTAAACATAACGCGATAAATTTCACAGTACGGCTTCGTCTTTCGATTAATAACCTTTGCAGTAACAAATGGCGGAGAACAAACTTTACTAGTAGCTATGAAGCATTGTAGACCACTCTACAAAGATAAGAAATAAACCCACTCTAGAAAGATGAGAAATTGCTATTTCAAGCTTGAAGAATAAATAACATCCAAAAGCATCGGAATTCCATCTAGAAAGATCACATCTTCCATCCAAAGCGAAAGCGTTTTGTTAAGAACCACTTTTCCACCCCTCTTTTGGATTGAAAATTCCTCTTTTGATTTAGTGTGCAAGAATAATGGGAATTAAGACGGTCATGTAGCTCGAATGGGGGGGGGGGGGAAACGAAGATTATATTGCATTGTAGTTGGTAAGTCGGAGGGGAAAGAGGCCGTTGGGAAGACCGAGACGTCGTTCCAATATCAATATAGAAGGAATCTTCGAGAGTTAGATGTATGTGATGAAAACTGGCTTGATCTTGCTCAGGATTAGAATCCGATGGTGAACGTTTATTACTGCGGCGATGAATTTGCTAGTTCTGTAAGCCATATAGTTAGTGTAATTGAAAATAGGTTTACTTTAAAAAAAAATCTATTTTAAACAAATTGAAATGATTGATTCACTAATGATAAAGAAAAAAAATACTCACATAACACTTTGAAGATCCATTGCTTTGGTTGGTGTTGAATGTTAATGTCAGACTATTATGAACTTTGTATTACTAAAAATCAATTCACGTCATCACACACACCCACACACACACTTCCCACATTTTTTTGAAATTTGACACTAATAACAAATTCTTAATCACTTTTCCCCTCCCATTTACAATAAATTAATTTTGAAAGACACGAATCAAACACACTTGCGCACACTAAACACACACTTATTTATATTACGACACCCCCACACCACACACGCATAAGGATAAACAAAAAAAGCATTTCAAATCACTACAACGTGTGTCAATTAGGCTAATTTATTTATATGAATACACAACGCCTCTCATTAATTTACAACGTAAACTACTATAGATTATGCTTTGAAAGATTTTGAGAGTAAAATCTGTGTCCACTTGTGCTAGTATCCGCACACCACATATTATCACTATATACTGATGCAGACCATTCCCTTGGTAGGCTGGCTAAGAGAAAGATTTCCAAAGAGGGGGGAAATGTCCGCAATATAAGGCCAACAAGCAGCAGCAGTCGTAGTAGAAGAAGAAGACGACGACAAAGAGTCAGCAAAAAAATAAGGGAAGAAAACGCACGCAATATGTAATGTAGGAGGAGGGGAGGCTGATATGTATATTTGACAAAGTCTCTTGCCAAAAACAGATAAGAAAATTCGGGAAAATGAGGGGAAATGCGTTGTCCTCATCTCCATTTCTGGCAAAGTCCTCTTCATGAATTCATCGAGTGGCGTCATGGTAATTCGAAGTGGCGCTGAGTATGTTATGTGTGTGTGTTTTTTTTTTGTCTTTCTTTTGCACTCAGAACGCGTTTGACCAATAAAAGAATCAAACGAAGAAGCAAAAAAAAAAATCAATTGTCTACATTGCAGTTGCTTCCCGCGTTGGTCTTTCTTCCAAAGTTCTATGAGTCAGCGATTGTTGTCATTGTGCACCGTCATTAAGATTTACTGTTTTTCTTCTAAATTGAAAGTTCATCGCAGAGAGAGAAACATATCACAATGAAAAACGTGGTAAGAAGAACTATCTATAAGAGAACTCCTCCCTTTGTGTGAGAACTAGAAACCCAAACTGTGAAGCTGCAAATCATCTTACTGTGAGGAATGTACGGGGTAGTGTCTAAACGTTTGACATACGCTAACGAAGAACGCATTGCCATGAAATGAAGCTGTAATTTCAAACAAACAAAAAACAAACAAAAAAAAAACCTTTGGAATCTAGAGTTTATAAACCAGTCTGGTGTTATTTTTAATTCACTTAGGAACACACAAATATGTTCATATCCCAAACACGGAATGCCTCTTATAAGAAGCTGTACCGGGATGAGCTACAGCAGAAAAGATCTGCTGATCACATTACATCTATGCAATTAATTGGACCATTTTTTTAGCGGGATTATCTTTTAATTTCTTAAACGTGCTGTTAAGTTTCTAAAAGTGGGGCCTAAATTTCTGTTTGAATGGATTCGGAACAATTGCGTTGAAAATAATCCAAGCCGAGTTATGACACACTATGAGTAAATGAGAACAATTTTCTGTACATTGGGCTTATCGTGGATATAATTTTCGATCATAAATCATTGTAGATCTCTTTACGGAGAATACTAGTAGAGTACTGATTTGAAAAACAAGCTACGTACATTTTCACTTAAAAAACAAAACAAAAAAAAAAACACGAAGTATCGGTATATTTAGATTTTCCATCTCTTTGGCTTGAATTTTGATCACAAGTTCAGGAAAAAGTTCAAATACTTAAGCACGATGCACACAAAACTGCAAACATTATTCCGACACTCATATCCGTCCTTGTTGTCAACAGAAGCAGAAAATAACGTATAAATATTATAAAGCACATGCTCGTTGGGCAACGGTTACAGTTTCAACAGTTTTCTAGTAACTGAAAGTAATCCATATGAAATTTTCTCGTCATAATATAGAGGGTACATCCTATTGTTTTAATGTCATAAGTCACACAATGTTGCTAAATAAACCTAAAATTAAACAACTATATGCACTTATATCTTACAAAGCTTGCAACAATGTTTGGCAGAACGAATACACAATGTTTGATCACGATAACCAACATTCATTCTAAATATATTCAGTTCTCACTATAATAATGTTAAGTTGGTACCACTGATTCACTTTTAGTACAGCAGTAACAGGATGTTCATGATCTGTTCTGTCCAAATTATATATTTAAAAAAAAAGTCTCACTGATTGCCTAAAACGAATTTGACAATATTTGAATATATGTGCAAACGTTGCACATATAGTTAGCACTCACGAAACCCGAACATTTCCCGCTAACTCTCATGTTTGTCCATGTTGCTCTGAAACGCTAAAAATTTGCAAGTAAACATTAAAATAAGATATTCTGTCATATGAGGCAGGTCTCAGCCATTTTATACAGTTTCATAGCTCCAGTAGTACACACACAAAACGCGATTTTACATTAATAACTTCGTCGAATGTATGTCCTTTTAACATTTTATTCAACAATTACACGTTATTTAAAAGTTTAATCTAACGATTACACGTTATTTAAACGTTTAGTTTAATGTTTAAAACATTATTTAAACGTTTAATTCAAGGTTATACATAATATCAAATCAAAGCTTTATTTGGAGGAAGATTTATCTTATTTTTCTTTACATTCGGTAAATATATTAGTTATAAGACTGCACTTGACACATTTTTTTCTGCATTTCAGAATCAGGTTTCCTTTGTCATCAATTTTGGCTTCAAATGGACTAGGAAAATACTCTGGGTGAGTGAAAAACGAAACACTAATGTTTGAAAGAAATACCAAAATAATCGTTACCTGCTTTCGATAGTTTAAATACAAAATGGCGTGCGATATTTCTGAAAAGCTGACTCTGCACACCTTTAGTGCCAAATGACAAAAATTTTCATGGCACAAAACATAATTTCTAAATTGTAAAAAGATGTCCACATTTGAAGAAGCAGATTATATTGAGTTGATACGAATGGAATGACCGCTTTGACGACTGCTGGGAAACGCACCTCAGCAACATAACAGAGGGACCGACTCACGCGTCTTACATCACAAACAATGTATACGCCCAGCAAACAGGCAGTCAGGAGGCTGTGTGTTGTTGAACAAGGTCGTATGAAAGTGCACTATGGAGAATATGCAATTATGAGTGATTTTTCCTTATGAATTCAAACTTGGGCATTTTGCACAGCAAGCCATAAAATATATTAAAATTGCATTTGGGATAGGAATGGCGAATGAACGTACCATTCGCCGTTGATTTATCAAATTTCGGTCCGATGACACAACATTGCAAAATAAGCCCCGTGGACACCGACCAACATCATGTTACAATGAACTACTCAGGAACACCGTGGAAGCGGACCCTCGGAACAGTGTTCGTGCCATTAGACGAGTTAGGCATACAGCATACCACTGTTTGTCGCGGGTCAATGCGATCGGTAAGGTGACAAGGTTGAACTCATGGGTTCCACATGAGTTGACACCAGCCGACGAGAATCGCCGTCTGGAGTTGTGCAATTCTCTTGAGTGTAAAGAATAAGCGGGAAGGTTTACTGCATCGGATTGCCACTTCAGATAAAAATGGATCTACTATGACAATCCTAAACGGTCAAGCCAATGGTTGGATCATCATCAACGTCCAGGACTTTATACTAAACCACCTCTCCACCCACGGAAGGTGTTGCTGGTATGTGGTCTATAGTATTAATGATCTATCTTGTCTTTCTCAGGCGAGGTGAAACCATCACAGCATATCGTTACAGTACTGAACTCCATGAAATATACCGCTAACTTGTCCGTAATCATCCAGCAATGTCCTTATATTGCATGACAATGCCCGTTCACAACGTCGCGCAAAGAACGGTGCAATCTTTCAATTAGTTGCACTATAAACCCCTTCCTCACCCGCCGTATTACCTCAAGTTCTCTCTCACTGACCACCACCTTTTCCAGCATCCCGATCACTTCTTGACAGGGAAGACCTTCCCGGAGATCGGGCGATATGCAGTTGAGGATTTCTTCTTATCGTAGACTCCAGATTTCTTTCTCCACGGAATACATCATTGGCTGAGCGATGGCAACAGCGTGTGGATGCAGACGGCGACTACTTTGATTAACCAGGTAATGTAGTTTTCATTTTTTTTTGTCTTTGGAGATGACGCACCTGGGCCGGACGTTTCATTCGCACCAACCCAATGTACTTCTAATACTTTTTTAAAATTTTCTTTAGTTTTTTTCTTTTAATGGGACTGATTCTCTCTCTATGTATCAAACTATCTATCCAACTATTCATCTATTTACCTGTCTATCTGCCTTGCTTGATTAATGATTAGGGATGGAATGAGGGGCGCGAGGCCCTAGTTCTAAAACGATTCTAGCTTGAAAATATAATTTGATTAATAATCTTACATAATGGATGATTATCAAGAGGTGATCCTTTACGTTAGACGCAATTAGTGTCTCTAACTGCAAATTCATTTCCACTCCTGATCTAATTGACATCCTAAAGAACAAGCCTTTGAGCATCTAACGAGGAACCTACAATTTTTGTTATTAGAATGAACCATTGCGTTCAATGAAAACGTACACCGGTGTACAATTTGTAAAATTTCCCGAGAGACTGAAAAATTTCCCAGACACCCGTATTTTATCCAGTTTCATATCCCATGCAGGTGAGGAGGGACATTTGGGAAAACCGAGCCAGGGAAAAGTTTTGCAAAAAGTGGGAAATCCAACCATAGCCACCTACAATACGGCTACTACACGACTGTATTGAACACAGGATCACGCACACGAAAAGCAAGAGCTCTAACCATTCAAGGACCGACTGTCTGACCTCTCAATCTATCTATTTTATTTTCAAGAAAGGAATAATCGCAATTAGTAAAGGACTGTCTTTTATTTTAAAAGCAGGAAACAGATAAGAGAGAATGTATTGTACAACGAACAGAAGTTCATATGGAAGGCGTGTAAATAACATATAAAATATTGAAAGAGAGACAGAATCGCTCTATGTTGATATATGATACCATTAAGATTTTAAGGCCATGGAAATAAAGCAGCGGAGAAATGGAGAGCAAAACAAGAAGCCATAAATTTTGGCGCGGAAGAGAGAAAGAGAGAGGGATGAAGATAGAATGAAAAATAGCATTTGAGTTCAACATGCTGAAGGGAGAGGGGAGCTGAGAGAAAGTTACGAAGAAAAAGTAAACAAAACATCCTCATCGTAAAAAAATCATGTATGATAGAAGATGCATACAAAAGGATCCGGTTTCAAAACGACAAAGGTTCATGGTTTTATATCACTTACTCTATATGTGTCTTCTTATTTAGTGTTTCTGTCCTAGTATGTCAGTTTGGTGACCCGGCCTGACTCAAACACAGGTGACCCGGTCCGGAACTTCATTCTAATGACTCAATTGACCCGGTGACCCGATTAAACCAGCGACTAGATTGACCCGGTCTGGACCAGAAAGACTCGACTGACCCAATAACCCCGTCTTAACCCAAAGGACCCGGGTGATCAAAACTTAACGTAATTGACCCGACGACCGTCTTGACTTGATTTGACCTTGCTTTATTCCTGTGGCTTCAATCAATCAATATTTTCATTTGAAAAAAAAATTCACACGTTCTTTTGCAATAGCCTTTCCGAGGGGAGAGTTACATGCACACATCCGGCGGATATTTTTTTTCGACCTGAATACAAGACTTTCCCCATGTTTTACTATTGTTAATAACTCTTCGGCGTCGTATTCTTGGTATTCTGGGGGTAAACCCCCCGTTCCTGGTCAACCCAGAAATAAACACTATTCAGACGCCGAACGCCATAAGGAAAGAATTAAAAACCCTGCTTTTGGCCTCCAGGTCATCAGGTCGAAATCGGGTTCCTGAGTCAAACCGGATCTCAACCTGGAGACTGGGTCCAAAACTTGATCCGATTAACCCGTTTCACCTAGACAGTCTGCGTCTTGAACCCTACCTGTTCCCCTTCTTCATTTGCTGGGTAAATTCATTCGGTTTTCTAACATCCACTAATATTCAAAATTTTCTTCCTCTTCGTATCCTTCCTTCAATGTGTATTTCCCCTGTTTTAAGGACGTGGCTGGTCTCTCCTTTTGCTATCATTTAAATAAATATCTTCTTCTCTTTCTCATCCTCCTCAAATGTGTCTTGTTGCTCATTCTTTTGCTCCATTTGATCTTCTCGATTCTTTTACACAGCCATATTTCGAAAGTTTTTGTGAATTGGGTTCTCATTTTTCCTGATCGTCCATGTCTTTGAGTCCATGTCTTCGCAGAAAACAAAACTTTAGCAAAATATTTTTCACAGCTTCTTTGAAATTATCTCTACTGTTATAATTCTCCTTAGCTTTCTAAACTCTTCGTTTCTAATGGAAGTTATGCCACAAAGAACCATATAGACAAGTAACCTATACAAGTAGATATTAATAAATATCTACCCATTTCTTTATGGCTTCCAAAAAGTTTCCTTTCTCGTTGGTAGATGACACTGATCTCTAAAACTTATTTTCTTAAACGGTTTGATACATTCAAGCTTATGATTGGTTCGTATGATAAACCAATCATAGAATTTGTTTACCAGAATCTTTAACAAAATAAGCTATTGATCTCAGAGACATCTACCGCCGTGGAAAGAAAGTTTTTCTAAGTTAGGAGGAATGTGTACGCATGTAAGAATAGTGGTTGCTACTCTGTGTACGGTTGTCTGTGGTTATGGTTTTCATTTCTTCAGTCCAGCTGTACTCTTAAGTCACTAAAGTACTTGAAGATTCCATTTAGATGTACAGAAACACATTTGTTCACGCGGTGTTGCCAACTAAATATAAAAATATTTTTCTAAATAACACCGCCTCAGGTTTCTATCTATTTAAAATGATTGCTGACAGTCAAATATATTCTATCCGTTATGCCAAGCAATGTTACAAACTTTGGTAGATATCAGTGGAGAGAGATTGCTGAAAATAATTTTGTGTTGATTTGGCAACACTGCGTACTCTCTGATATTGGAATGATAGGCTATTGATAGTGACTTAAGAGGAAGTGGTCACTCGGTTCTCTGATCTCAATCCAAATTCAGAGCATAGCAAATTAAGTGGAACACATTGTTGAAGCACTATCTCCTCCACCAACCAATTTGGATGAATTGTAAGATGTTATCCTACTGAATTTGGATGAATTGTTATCCTGTCTGTATCTCTTTAGGAACTTATTGGATTTTACCAGGAGCAGTCAGGGTAGTTGTGGCATCCAAATGAACATTTCCGGGTGTTAATACTATTAGGTGTCTAAAAGTGCACATTCTATGTACTAATCGATTCCAAAGACGATATAGATGTGATTATGTATAACGAAATTCTCAGATATTACTGTCCGCACAAATACGCTGTTTCCAATGTCAATAACAATTGCACTTCAAAATATAAAAATAGGCCTGTACTATCAGCCTCCATAATTTTAGGTGTTAGAACTTACAGAAAAGTGTCGTTGAATATTATGGAAAACTGGGCTACCAAAATCACTCTGCATAAACGCGGACCATCAAATCTGCCGTCTGTATATACATACGTTGATCATCAAATTGATAATTCTTTCTATACGCGGGCTTCCGAATGTAATAGTTTGATTCTTGTAGCAATGTTAGAGATGTTATTTCTTTGATCTATGACTAAACGAGATTGCTCCAGATGTGGCGTTAATGGTTCAGAATGGAGCTATAACCCAGATACGTGCATAAATGGACTTACGTGGTTCTTGTAGAAATATCTCGCATATATTTTCCCAGAAATATTCCGAACGATGGACAGTTTCTTATCAATATATGTTTACAATATAATCTGTAAATGTAGTCTTACAATATAATAAATGCAATAAATGTATTTACGTATTATGACATTAAATTCATATTTTTCCTAGGAGTAAATATAATCTATAAGAAGATTTCGTGGCAATAAGCATGACAGTGAAATTGTTAGTCGACTTTTGCTACTTTTTTTGGAATTTCTAGTGCCATGATTAAAGTTTTAAATCAACCTTATAGTGTTATAATTTTCTCTAAACAAAATGTTGTTGCAGAAAACTGATAATTGCCTTATATTTAAAAGACTCTATCTAGTGACTGAAAGTGTCTTCAAAATATCAAGTTTCCAAATAAAGGTTATATTCAAATCTAGTGAATAGAGGGCCCATTTAGAAGATACAAACTTCGCTGCAGCTTGCGTGAGAACTTGAATAACTTTATAGATTCAACATTTTCAAAAAAAAAAAAAAAATCAATTATACTTAATTGTCATTGCATTCTGCCGAGAACAGCATGCAAGTGATCGTATTGTCTATTCAAAACTACAATGTACATTCCTAATATCTTAATGTATTATGTATATACGGAACTATTGTAAAATTTGATGTTCGATAGATGTCTCCAGCATTTCTGTAAATATATCACATTGCTTTACACATAATTTTGCCAACTGTTGTCTTTACATTCAATGTAAATATTTCGGAATATTGTAATATGCTAGCCATTAAATTATATAACAACAAAATATTTATGTTGTATATTCTTTTTTTTTTTTAAAAAAAAGATTTATTTTACAACGAGTAAGTAACTAGCCATTTTATTTAGCCGTTCACTTAAGTGTAGGATCAACGTAAAAATATTTTTACAACCAAATCACTGTTATTTTAGGGTGAAATAACTGATAGCACCGGAGTAGTTAATATACACTGTAAACTTTGATTCTACCGTTGAGGTAACGGTGAATACTGATGGACTTACCGAGCACCGACATCAAGAGACATCATATCCGCGTATGATAGGGAGCTGAGACACTTATAATTATATAGAGGTTATATATTGTATAACCTGTATGTGTGTTTGCTACATAAATATACTCCATTGGACCAACTTTAAATGTCTACCTAATTTGACCACAAAAATATCTAAAAGATCAGGGGTTGGCAACCTTTATGGATTCACGGGACACATTGATGACATATTAGAAGGTACGTGGAGCTTGCAAAAATAAGTAGAGTACAATAAAAAGAAATTTTCATCAAACTCGTTCAAAAGGGTACATTCTTCGTTTCTTAGGTATGGACAATGCGATTGATCTAATGTTTTTATATCTGTGAAAATTATATGGTATATATCTACGACGGCAGTAGATGTAGATCTTTTCTTTCCTAATTGGATGCAAGATAGTTTCTTCTGAAAATTTATTAGTTGTCCTTCTGCGAGAAAATTAGAGAAAAAGTTTGTTATTCTGCTTGTTTTGTTTTGCGATCAAGCGCCAATTTAAAGTTTTGACTCTGAGATCCTTCTAAGATCAAACCTCTCACTGGAGCAAAATTTAAATTAAGAAATATTTTCTTATAAATCTTGTATGGCCACAAAATGAAGCACTATAGTAGAGTTAATGTTACACCCTCGTATAAACATTTTTTCACGATTTTTAAAATAAACTCACAGCGATTTCATTATACAGTACTGTGACCTCTTTTAAAAAATTACTTGAGCAAAGAAATTTATCCTAAATTAAATGCTTTTCGTAAAGTATGAGGACATATTAACTGACCTTTTAGTATATTTCAATGTTTACAATTTCTTTGTGGGGTCATCGTGGCTTAGGCGGTAGTCAATCTGACTACGAATCGGGCGACCTGTGTTTAAAACCCTTCAAGAACACTGAAGACTTTTCTCTCAGTGTCCCCATGCCTGGTGCTCTGAGAGGTGCACTCAAACTCATATCAAATTGAGCACCAGAGAGTTTCTGGGCAGCTTCGGAAGTAAAAATGGTTGACCAATAGGACTGACCAGCTCACTTCAGTTCGTGTTGTAGGTCAAGAATATGTGAGATCGCTACCCCCACATCCCCAATGTACAATTCACGGCGTGTGCGCATAGCAGGGGGTAGGGGGATAGATTTACAATTTCTTCCTAGAAACTTTTGGTAAACTTTGTATGGACCATTCTGGTAACTTTTTGACTTCGGCCCGTCACGATTATCCGTCACATTCAAGTTAAAATCCACAGTCACAAACATCCATGTTCCATGCGGGATTCGAACCCGAGACCTTCGAGTTGCTGGCTTAACGCTCCAACCCACACGGCTACCAGGTCGGCAATTTCTGCCTAGAGCAGAGAAAAATTTTGGCAGTCAATCCGTAAAATATCATCATGCAATGACGATAGAAAAAGTCCTTCATTTAATATACAACAATGAGCATATAGACAACGGAAGTCAACCCTTAAATTGCTTCTACAGGGTGTCCCGAAATAATGGTGAAAACTTTGGGAGATGATTATTTAAATCAAAACAAGAAACAATTGCCTTTGAAGAAATTAAAAATTATGCATACTTTCAGAAATACAGGCGCCCATCTTCACAAAGGACGTCATATCTAGACACACAATGAAGTAAGTGGTGTCGGCTTATAAAATCACACTTGAAGTATTATCCAATATACCTATTACGAGTTTATGATAGAGGAGGCAATAACCATTTTTCCCCTGCTGTTGTGAGTCGACGTGTATACCTCATGTGCTCGTCGGTTAATAACAGAAGGGTATTCAATATAATAAAACAGACCATTACACTCAAATATGAAATTTCAAAGAATCACTTTAAATAAATAAATAATAATAAAAAAATAGAAGGGAACGTCTCAGGTTGATCACAGTGTTTTTTTAACCAAACAGTGTACAGTCGATAGAGCAGTGGATGAAAGAAACATTTGGTTATAGGCCAATGCACTCAACACAATGGGCCAATGCTGATCTTACACAATATAGAGAGTGTTAGACTAACACTATGACAATGTTGAATTACCGAATTAACACAACAGATGGTGTTGATTTAACAGAAAATAGTGGTAGTCTGGTAGCCCTGCGACACAGAAGTATCAGTGAATAATTCAATCTGAAATTTTGCTTTGTTTCCATTTCCCCATACAAGTTTTATCCCCCCCCCCCCAAGGAATGACTTGAAAATAGTTATGGAATTGTATCTTCTGATCATATGTCATACAGAAATATATCTATCATGACCCTGACCTAAATCAATATAGCTACGTTAAGGATAAAAATTCTTTTAATGTGATTCCGTAGCTACTGGAGACTATTACATTTTACTACAAGTGTCAAACAGGAATTTCAGCCATTGTTAACGAAGGTTTCCTGTTTAATTAAAAAGAAGTACGTCGCACGTAATAACACACTCTGTGGTTATTCTATATGAAGTTCATATTAACGAGGAAGAAAAGATATAAATGAATTTGAAAAATGGAGGATTTATTATCCCCCAACCACTCTTTATCGGAAACAGGTATACGATCAATTCTCACTCATTGTCACCGGAATCAAATCGAATTGTGTGACTGCTTGATGAAATGGATACATTGACACAGACACACAGACACACAGACACACAGACACACACACACACACACACACACAAACTAAGAAACTCAAACACGCACATGGTATCTGTATTGATGTGAACATGACAGAAAAAATATTGGAAGATTTTTAATACTTTTTTTGAATGGTTAATTCCTTTATTGGCGATAATCTGTCTAACTACCTCATTTTGCAGACAGGGTACGCTTAGGATCAGCTGACTGGATATCTCTGTATATCTATATCTATCTATCTATCTATCTAAATATATATATATATATATGAACATGTGTGTGTGTGTGAGTGAGCGTGCGTTCAGGGTTGTAGTAAGAATGCGCTGCAGGGCGATCAATACCGTCGGTGACCCAGTAACGGAGGTAGCAGCTACGACCAGGGCCTTGCCTCGCTTTCCCTTTACACGCTCTACGCAGAGGCACAGATTTTCTGTGAACCGCACCAGAAAGAGAGAGAGAGAGAGAGAGAGAGAAAGAAAGAGAGAAAGTAAAAGACATCCGGAAGACATCCACCGTCATTCAAATCTATAACAACACAAGCAACATCATCATCGGTTTGATATTTAAATGATGGAGATGATAATGTTCTCTGTTTTACATGCGACACAATACAGTACATTAAACAAATAACGGATTTCAAAGTTTTCAGAATAAACTACTATCATTTGTCCTCGTACGATAAAGATTTTAAAATTATTGAAAGAGCTTTTTTTTTAAGGAAATAAGTTTCACTCTTGTTATTATGTGCTCTTAAATTAGATTAGAAACAATCTAAGTGGACTAAATGTACACTCAGGGTAATAAAAAGTGACCGGTAGGCCATATCTCTAAGACTGAAATGAAACACACTTCTTTGTCATCACCGAACGGATCAATCTATCTTTCTATCTCGCTTAAGTAGTGGTTAGAAGTAAATATGTTACGATCACGTTTGACAAATCGCTCCTTACTTGGGAGACAATTTTCATCCCCTAATTTCTGAAAATACATTTTCACTCCTGATTTGATTAACGTCCTAAACGAGAGTTCGGGCATCTAGGACAAATAGAATACCATATTTTATACCGTTCGACGTTTCAGATCATATGCTGGGAGAATTAAAAAAAAAAGAAATAAAAAGAAAAGAGTTTTGCAGAGAGAGGGGAATTCCCAACCATCGTTGCTATACTAATACAGAAATGGTAATTCGAAGACGTATGCGGTGACAACAAATACTCCAGTTTCCAACCCCTTGTGTCAGAGTTCATAGCAAAGTTCCCTTCTACAATGTTGTCAGGTTTTTAGGTTTCACATTTCAGGTCATATTACACTGTTATCCACACTTAAACTAAGCTAAAGATACGTGAATTGGAAGAGTAATGAACACACACGAATAATTTGCTCAACCATGTAGTTTAATGAAGTTTGCCGGGATCCTTCATTTCCAACTTGATAGAAGGAGTAAACAATTCAATTATCTGATGAACTTAATCAAGTGTTATAGAGTTGTAATAGAACTGACTAACACTCGTATACATAACATCAGGCATGAGGATAGTTTATCAAAAATTGGAATGAAAGACGTTTTGGTCAGGAAGCTTTAGTGTTAGGTCAACACCCTATCTCCGGGTAGAGTAGAACATGTCTATTAGGGATTAGGCTAGACTCCCCCAGTAGGGAGTGTCACCCCTTCAAATTATCAAGTCAACATGTTTACGGTTTAAAATCGATAGAAACCAAAAAAAAAAAAAAATCAACTTTTGACTCCTCCAATTTTGACTTTACAATTCGCCAAAACTGAAAATCCTGGAAGAATCTCGGGTATGCATTTATGTAATAACGAGACAGCAAAATAGTTTGGGACCCATCAAACCCGAAGAAGAGAACCTGCTCGACGCTATATGAAATCTACAAGTGCATGCCAGTTCTCCATAGGCAGATATGCAGCGTGTTTAAAATTATAGAAAAGCGAATTCCACAGGGACTAACAAGAACAAAATGATCCTTTGAAGATATGCCAAACATGTGTAGATTCGAAGCTAGATGCATTCAAATGTGGCATGTCAGCATTGGAAAATGACTTGATATCTCGACCTAAGCAAAAATCACAGCCATAGTTGTACCCAGTGAATATATCTGATAAAAGTCTGATTGAAGAATGTAGGAGATTTGTACGCATGTCTACTGCGCATTGTCATGGAGTGACCACTCCATGGTGCTAAAAACATGGTGTCCATTCTATACAATATAAGTACGGTTCACTCTAGAATAAAGCATGAATCCACCACCATCCTATCTTGATATGCTGTGCCCATCGCATCATAGTGTCTGTGCCTTAACAGAATACTCTATCAGCCCTAAACAGATGGTAAAGGGAATTATTGGATCACTTTATCCATCACCGGTTCTTGAAGATTGTTTCGGTGTTCACGAGACCAATACATGTGTAGAGTCGTGTGATGAAGTGTTAGCACTGGAACACTCGTTGGTCGCTTATAACAGCTAAATAACACTGTGTTGTCCTGGGGAATATATTTGTGGTACCTCCATATTTGCAGCTTGATGCGATATGAATCACTGCAATTTCCCTGTTGGTTAAGACAGTACAGGACAGACATTCACGACCGCGTACATCCATCCAAAAATCTTGAGTATATTCAAGATAAGCTCTCAACCTAGTTGATGGACGAAAATCCGGACTTCCGAACACTGTAAAAATAGGAGACACAACGTTCATCCAAAAAATGGAGGCAGCTGTGTTAGATTAACCTACGTACAGTCAGTATTCGGTTGAACGTTTTACTCTCTATAAAATTTCAAAATGCGCATATATGTCTTTTCCAACGTATTTCATTGAAGCAGAACATTTTATGAAAGTAGAAACGAAGAAAATGTAATGTTCCTTTTTAAAACAAAAATGTTCAGGAGGTCGGGTTTCGATCCAGGGCTCACCAGCATGATGTCTCACCACTTAGCTACGAAGACAGTTGGTGTTTATGGCTTTCCGAGTGATATTCATAGCTAGGATTTTACTGCGCAGAAGGTTAATGATTAACATGTAGATTTTACTACAAGGAATGTCTGGAGAAAAAAAGGAGAGATACGTTTGCTACTGTGTAAAGATTTATACCCAACTTAATTCCTCTTTCCGCCAATGCAATCATGTCGTTCTCGATCCACCAGTCAACTGTTCACTGTTCACAGTGTAAAAGCAACATAAACACTCAAAATGGTGGGGTTTTCAGGGACTTTATTGGATTATAAAATATCCAGTCAAGGCACAAAAGTACGTAACCTCAGAATTGCCAGTTTAGCTTACACTTCGATCAGAAAATGACCGAATTTTAAGCGTAAAATAAGTTGAACGTTCACCGACGAAACACTTTGGCCAGTATCAGCCAATTTTCAGTTAACGTTAAGCCATTACAAAGAAAATGTTAAACTTTAAAATGGAGTTAAGGTTATCAATCTTTCCACTAAAGGGCTTACACTATATCCACATTTAAGAGTAAATACAACAAAACGTTAAGTTTCGACTTTTGTATCTCCATAAAACGAAGTAACTTTAATCCATTTCGTGTTTCCACTTTTTATAGTGATCGTCAAGCTCCCAAGATCGAGTATTCTTTTAATAAAACACTGATTATCACGCCACTCTCAAAGTATGTCAACTCACGTCGATTGGTTACGTCATTTATAAATACTTGTGTAAATGTCACTCTAAGTTTAGTACTTACGTTTACACATAACACGTCATAGGTACGTTTGGTGAACAGCACGTCAAGTCACAGCCATACTCGTCTTTATAAATTGGTCGCTATTATTGAGTGTCCCATGAAACAGAAATATTGTTGTACGCAAACAAGCGGCGTTTATTGACACATGTAAACACGCCAAGACAGTGGTTGTACATCGGTGTTTAGTGTCAGCCAAGGCCAAATTGTGCATAGCAGGTTTCTAGATAACGAAGAGTTTTATAATGATTTTCAGCCTTCACAAAATCACGTTGAGAGCGGTAGGGTAATTGGTGACAAACCGAATACATATCGGTGTACCAAACAGGGTAAACGTTAGTCCTGGGGTTAACACGATGCGGAATCACATTCGTTCACTGACGGTACAATTAAGGACCACCTGGAACTACAAATCTTGCGGATGATCGTTATTTACTTGAATAAATAGGATTGCAACTCGGACCATACGGCGATCATCCTGCTGTTGCTTCTACTGTACGGAGAAGACTTCATCAAAGATGTAGTTTGCAAGCATCATCACATGATGGAACGCTTGAACTGGACGAAAGTTCACGTCATATGCTCTGATGTACAGAAAAAAATGGAGGAGAACACTCAGGAAAGGGATATGCATGCTTGAGGTAGCTTGAGAGCTCTCGGGAGAATCTAAGTGAACGGATACAGAGACCTCTATGTGCTTCAAAATGAACTATTGGGGATGATGTCCTAGATTTCTAATACGAGTACACACTAGGCGATCACTTATCCTTCAGACAGATAATGCTCGTCCTCATGGGGGTACACTGTAGAGTGTAGATGAATGTATACATGAATTGACCAACCAGGTCCCCAGACCTCAATCCAATCGAGTATGCATCGGAAGGATTTAAGAAAACAGGTAACCGTTAATCATCCTTGCTAGACTTACAAGCATTGCAAACTCTGATAGTTTACCTTCTTCCATACTAAGGTAAGGAAGGATGGCTAATCCACTTCGACGCGTGGAAGGTAACATATGGCAAAAATCAGTGTTACTAACGCACCTTTGGGATTCCCTTTTCGTACGCACAGTATGACAGGCTTTGGTTACATTTCTTGTGCACATATATTATAAACAAATAATTATAATTATTCGTAAATAAGGAAATACTGACAATAGTCGCGGAAGAACAAGAGGAAACATCAGCGGAAAAAAAAAGACGAAAATAAAATATCTTAGTTAATATGTGTAAGTAAAGTCAACATGTTACAAAGCCACATATACACGTGTATGTATATTAAAAACCAATTATGGTGTCTCTTTTATGCCTGTATTCTTTAGAGAATCAGAGACGTCCTTGGTGGAAGCAGGTCTAATTGCAAAATATCCCAAGCAGAGTCTTAAGTCAGACACTTGAATTAATATTGGTCACTACTAGCACAAATCGGATTGTTTCTTGATGAGGTTCTCAATAATATTTTCTTGATGAAATTTGTTAACATACTGTCCTGATGAAGGTGCCAAGTCGCCCTCTAACACCCGGTTACCCAGATTTTTACGTCATTTTAGAGAACTTTCCTGCAATATACTGATATTCTCCTAGAACGTCATTCTCCGAAATGTCAGTAGCTCTTATGTAATGATAAACAAAGAAAGATTTGACATACTTCTTCTGGCATACACGGGAATCTGGATGCTGCTGTTTTTCCTGTCTATAACTTCCTGGTAGTATTGTTTATGTAACAGTGTTGATGTTCGCTCAGTACCTCTATTTATGACGAGTCAAATAAACTAAATTCAATTCTTCGCCAACACTTCAACATCTTATAAACAGTGGCCTAAAAAATCAGGATCATTTTAATTTGGACCACTTCCTAGCCATTCTAACAGTTTTAAAATAAGCAATCATATTTCAAGTAGTGGACCACCAGTATATGCCGGTCCAAGGTTTGAAACGGTAAAGCTGCTATCCAGATGACAATGTACTGGACTGCTTATAGTTAATAAATACGATAAAAAGGTTATAGCGATAATTTGTAACTTGTCTCCGGTAAAGAAAAAGAAATAGAAGAAAAAATTGTCGCAGGTAAAAACAATTAAGAGGAAAACTTGTCGCAGGTAAAGAAATTTAAGAGGAAAACTTTTCGCGGATAAAAAATTTAAGAGGAAAACTTTTCACTGGTAAACATTTAAGAGGAAAACTTTTCGTGAGTAAAAGTAAATATTTAAGAGGAAAACTTGTTGCGGATAATAAAATTTAAGAGGAAAAAAATTTCGCGGGTAAAAAATAAAATAAGAGGAAAACTTGTCGCGGTACAATATTGAAAACTTCTCAGTAAATCAAGATCATTAATTTCAAATCAGAAGTCTGTTTCCCTGCTTTCGATGAGATACCATAGCGTGTTACAGAGGGAGTGCATATAATACAAAATTACTGCAACGAAAGTCTGTAGCGACATTAGATCAAAACCAAGAGAGTATCGTAGTCGTTAATCTCATATCTGAAGTCAGCTTTCTCTCTATGTCCTTTTATTTAGGCGTTACAGACTGACGAAACGAATCTAAAGCATTCAAATTTTATTTTAGGTAGCTAACAATTATAAAACAAAACTAACAATCTGTAACAAAACATTGACCCAAATATCTAATAATAATAATAATAATAATAATGTAGGAGAACTAAGATGGTCGGCATGACAACCTATTAAAGATCCTAGCCTGTCAGACGGCTACAGTAAATTCAAGTAGAGCGCTTCGGGGTCAACGTATCTCCTCCTCATAACCGCGTGCCTGATTTTCGTGACCACAGTCCGCTACTTCTTTCCCCAATTGTCATCAAGATGGTGGACCAACACCGAAAAATTTTTGATCTCCTACCGGGAGTCGAAACTGGGACCACTCGCATTGAAGACGAATGCACTACCGACTAGGTCACGAAGGAAGCTGAAAACCTTAGCTATAAGCGGTTGGTGGGATCGTTCCCTAGGATTTTCCTATCGCTAAATTAACGCTCTACTAACTGAGCAATGCCTGCTCTCTTCCATATCAGCAAGAAAATTACAAGTATTCCTTCAGAAACCAAAATACATGTTTAGTTTAATTGAACAAGATAATACAAATTGAACACTGAATGTAATTTAGAAAAGAAACAAAAAAAGATAAAGCAAATAAGGCAGAGCTTAGTTGAGTGCAAGGCAAAATAAGGACAAAATAAGCACTTGTTTCGTTGCTGCAGACAATTTCGTGAAAACATAAACCTATAATTAAAGGAATAATGTTTTATGGTAGTTACATTCTTTTGGATAGAACTTGCTCAGCTAAGAGAAAAGAAGTGGTCCTCTACGACAGGACAAAAACAAACAAAAAGTCGGGACAAAGTAAACGACACACACACATGCACAAAAAGGATGGAGGCAGAGAGAGAGAGGGGGGGGAAAGAGAGAGAGAAAGAAAGAGAGAGAAAGAGAGAGAGAGAGAGATGGGAAGATCAAACAACAGAAAACTAAAGATCTGGTCGAAAGAGAACAGAGTGTTTGCGGGTTCTTTTCCTCAGCTCAGTCAAACCAAAAACTTTGGTAGTGAACTTTTTAGGAGCTCTAGCTAAAGAAGACTCATCCTACTGCAAAGGCAAACCGCAAGAAACTTGTGCTTTGCTTACACTAAGCGGAACTGCAGAGAAACGGAGACGAAAGGCAACTGGAGAAAAAAATATATGAAAAAAAGAAACGTTGTCTTGCCTTCAGCCAGCTGGGACCAACGCCAATACTTAGCATTTATTTTAGTTAAAAAAAAAAAAAAAAAAAACACTGTTGAATATTCAAAATATGAATGGTATAAACTCTCGACTACCTTGATATCAGAAGATAATAACTGACTTTACCAAACTACAAAAATATTGCAAGTATATTAACTAGCATATATTCACAGGCTTTCATATTTCTCTTCTTCTACTCTTCAGTTTTGTACACTCAAATTCAGAGCTGAAACCGGTTCACTTTTCTGACTCGATGATCCGGCCTGACTCGGACATAAGTGGCACTACCACGTGATGGCCCGGACCCAAACCAGACTATATTAACCCGGTGACCAGATTAATTCATAGACCTGATTGATCCGGTTTTGATCCGAACGACTCGGAACTCAAATAACCAGACTGACTGTGACTGGATGGTTGAATTTTGACCCAATTGACCCCGTGGCCCAATCTTGACCCGGTGATCTGATTTTGTTCCTGTGATTTGAATCAATCAACACTGTAATTGTTGAGATTCCTTGAGAAGTAAGCTTATGTACGAGAACTTAATTGTTGAGAGTTTTGAAAGATTTATTTATGGCCTTAAGGCGTCTAAGGCTCGGGCCGTGATAGGGGGAGTAGAAAGGATTCGGAAAGGTGTCGGCCAGGGCCTATGCGGAAGCTGCTATCCCGGCATTTGCCTGGTGTGACTGAGGAAAATCTAAAGAAAACTCATTCAGGATGGTCGACCGCTGAAGATCGAATCCACGACCTCCCGAATGCTACTCCAACACTTTACCACTGAGCTACGACAGCATATATTATTATTACTGTCAGGAACTTTTCGATGTCGTATTTTCAAGACCCCCGGTTTAGTTACACCTGACTACAACATTAATCAAACGTAACAGTGTATAATAAGCACTGTTTTGCCTTCTGGGACATCGGGTCAAAATTGGGTTACAGGGCAATCAGAGTCAAGTTTTGCTTCGACTCGGCTTGACTCATGACAGGGAAGGCACGCAGTATTTAGCTCTTGCCTTATGATTTTCGGCGTCTGAACAGTGTTTCTTTCATGGGTGAGCGGGAACGGGTTCTTTTATCCTGCAGAGCAGTGATCCTACCAGATCCCCCTGTGGGGGTGTCGCCCCCAAATTGTCGAGCGCATCCCCCCAAATTAAATTTTTATGGTCAAAAATCAATAGAAACCGTGCAAAACTTCACTTACACTCTCCCAATGTTGACTTTACACTTGCACCACCAACTAAAAATCATGGCGGAAACCCTGCCCCAGGTCACCAAGAATACGACGCCGAAAACGCCCTAATTGTAGGAGAAGGAAATGGAAAAGTCTTATATTCCCGAAAAAGAACAAAGATATCCCCGAAGGTGTGGTAATAACTCTTCCCTCGAAAAGATTATTCTGAAAGAATTAGTGAATTTTCACAAATGAAAACATTGATTGATTTAAGCCACTCAAGAACAAGATTACGTCAAATTGAGTCAAGATAGGGCCGTCGGGTCAAGATTGGGTCACTGGGGGTAAGATTCGTTCATCAGATAGTCGATTCACAAAGTTAATTCTGGTTATATATGTCAAGGCTGGTTTACTGAGTTAGTTGTGACATTCGGGTCAGGACCGGGTCAACTACTTTAGATTTTGATATTATATTTTCTTTAGATGAAAAATTTGAAGATCTGTAATAAAGGGCATCATAGCCTTCAAATTTATTGTCAGAAAACAGGAGTTCAAATTCTGGATTAACACACTTGAAAGATATTACCATGGAGAAGTAGCCTGTGTTCATAAATAGCTACGCATGTATTTCTGGCTTCAAAGAAGTTTCTTTCCTCGCCACTAGATGCCTCTGGACTCAATAGCTTATTTTTTTAAAGAGCCTGAAGTTGCGTTATAGCTTCAGCATTTCTTGTTAGCTCAAATATGGCTGTGCGAACCAATCAAAAGCTTGAATTTATCATAATGTTTAAGAAAAAGGGCTAGCGACCTCAGAGTCATCTAGCAGCGAGGGAAGAAACTTCTTCGCAACCAGAAAGAAATGCGTAGCTATTTGTGAATCTAAGCTACTTATCTGTATGATTCTCTGTGGTATTACCAAGACTAATTCCCAAATTTCATCGTTGCTCAACTTTTGTTAGTAATAAAAATATTGATGAAAATGAAGCGTGAGGGACGAAATGAAGAAAAATAACATTACAATAAACAAAACGTTATAATGAATAACTGAAAAAAGCATCTATTATAAATCCGAACGTGTCAACTTTTCATTTGTTTAACCTTTCATCAGTTACAAACACAATTTGAACACTCTCTCGCATGTGGCAATTTCAAAATGCAATGCCCACAGACCACCTGAAGTACAGTAACAGCACAAATGAACGAGCCTGTTTTTTTCTCTTAGGAACATTTGTAAACAAATTATAACAAGAAGTATTTCTGTGAAGGTAAATGCAGCAGAAATGTTCAAAATTCAATTTTAGAAAGGTACGTCGAAATTTGTTGGTAGTTTCTGTAATTTTATATAAAAAAAATTAAAGAATTTTAAGAAAAATGTGTATAAAACTGTAATACGAGGAGCAGTCAAAAAGTTCCCTGAATTTCGTCGTCACTTTTTTGCTGCCCTTCCTATTAGTCTGAAGTAATTGCTCTGATGTAATTAAATATTCTTGATTACTCTGCAATAATTTGCATAATGGTTTTTTGTTTATTTTGGTTATTTACAGGTACGAGTGTGTGGTGATCTGTTGGTACGATGTCGCAGTTCGAGCCAAGGGTGAACATCAAATTCATGTGCAGATTGGAGAAATCTACTGCGGAGACTTTGTTAGAATGCAAACAGTTTACGGGGACGCTGCTTTAAAGAAAACAGCCATTTACGAGTGGTTTTCACAGTTTCGGGATGGACAGGAATCGCTGGAAGACGAGCACCGCAGTGGAAGAAGACCATCAACTCCAGAAACGAAGAAACGGTCGATCAAGTGAAACAGTTAATCAGATCAGACCGACGATTGACCATCGACGAGTTGGCACAAGAATTGCAGATCTCTCATGGATCCATTCAGATGATTTGAAGATGAAACGTGTCAGTGCAAGGTTTGTCCCTCCCACACATCGTTTGTTGTGGGGACATTGCTCGCAAAAACGAACATTCCACTCCTCTACCAGCCTTCCTACTCACCGGATTTAGCACCGGCGGATTTCTGGCTCTTTCCCAGGATCAAAAAGAGCCTCAAAGGTAACCATTTTGCCACCGTCGAAGACATCAAAACCAACGCGACGGCTGAACTCGGAAGATACCAAAACAGAACTTTCAACGTTGTTTCCAGCAATGGCAGGAGCGGTGGAACAAGTGTGTGTGTGTGTGCTGAAGGAGCCTATTTTGATGGCGATCAAGTAATTGTGTACCTACATTGTAGTAATAAATAGTTACAACGAAATTCCGGGAACTTTTTGACTGCTCCTCGTATAAAAATAATATTCTATTTTATAGAGACATCTGTCGGATGTAATTTGTGTAGTATAATGATTGTGGGATGATGGAGTATCTTAGAATTTTTGACAACTCGACCATGCTGACTAAGATTTACTAGGTCTATTCTCAGTCTTAATAGATAAATAGAGCGCAATGGTATCCATAATTAACAAATCGGACTGTGTACTAATCTAAAGATATATATCCTTCATGCATCCAACGGGGGTTCGAACAGAAGAGATAGCACTAAGACATTGGTCTACAAGGACGTATTTACAGCGCCAAAAGTTCACTTTTACGAAGTTATTATAATTTTAGGTATAATTATATATATATGGCAACACTGGTAACCCGGTGACATCGTGTTGTTAGAAACAAATTTCCGCAAAATGTATTTTCATTCGATGCATCTTTTCTGATTTATTGAGAATTATTAATTTTCTTTCAATTGTTAGGCGCCGACTTTGTGCTCCAAGTTGGAAACGCTGTATCCCCAAAACGAAGCTGATTTTCACCCATGTTCATAGAAATTTCTATACTTGTTTCGATGTGAGGAATCATGTCCCGAAAGTAACGCATTTCCTTCTGAATCACCCTGTATATAATATCAGTATAAAAACCCCTTCGGGGTAAAGGGAAGAGTGACGCAAAATATCTACCTACAAAAGATGTGATATCCATTTTGCGAGTGATTTTCTTGGTGTCACTATGGCGGAAGGGAGGATACTAAATATCTAAAAATTTTATTACAAAGGAAAGACTTCACCATAGTGACACAAAGAAAATCACTCGCAAAATGGATATCACTTATCTTGTGAATAGTATTCTTGCGTCACTCTTCCCTTTACCCCGAAGGGCTTTTTTTTATACTGATATCACTTATTTTTTAAGGCTTCCTATTAAAAGAAAGTGAATAGTCTTCATACAAAAGGTCGATTTTGGACCATGGTAGGCTCCGTATCTTGAAAGCTTTAAAATCAGATCAAGAAATAAGCATTTTTTACCCCCCAAACCCCCTGGTACCATCCATTTGGGGCTAAAACAAGAAGACAGACAGAATGACAGACACGCTTTTCGATCATTTGTGAAAATTCTGTGATTCGGCTAAAAAAAGTCATAACTTTTGAACCCCTTCATCGATTTTGACGTGTGATACGCCGTTTGAAAGGTATTAAAGCGTAGATTAAGATTCCACAAGTTTTGGCTGTTTATATGGTCTGAGATCAGTGCTATCATCAGTAATGTGAAATTCTGATATTTTTTTCGCACCGCCCTAGCGGTCCCAGGGAGGTCCTACCGACCCATTTTTTTTTCTTTGTATTAGTATGGCAAAGAGCTTTCAAATGCAAGTTCAAGCATCAAAATCGGGCTTATAGTTCGCTAGATCCGAAACTAGCTGTATATATGCGAGTGCCGCTAGCAGACTCGTGTCTGAGATTCAGGGACCGTATATTCCCACTTTTTTTCGTCCGTTTCAAAAATAAATATCTTGGGATTGTATGTTACGTCCTATAAAAGTTAAGTCATAGTGGGTTGAATAACATGGTAGAAAGTCAGACGATCTTCTCGCTACAGTATTATATCCGTCGAGATTTGGAGTTTTTTTCGTCTAGGTTTGCTGTTTTTAATTATAAGGAGAACAACTAGCTTTGGTGTATTATAAGGAGACCTAGCTCCTTGTTGAGTGTTTCTAGCTTTGTTTAAAGGTTAACTTATCGGAAAACTGATCCGGAGAACCTGGGATCGAATCTTGGCGTCGTTATATTTTTTTTAAAGAAAAATAACTTGTTTCTTTTCTTGTGTATATGCGCATTAGGAAATTTAATAAAATTAGTGGCGACCAAGGATTAGGTTAGGTAAGTCAGGTTCGGTTTTTTTATCGCACACATGATTCGTATTGGCATTTAGACGTCACCCAGTTCGTAATGATACTCCCGCGAGAACAACGTAGAAAGTCTTCTATTGAAACAAAGAATCAGAGTACATGAAAGAAAATATGTGGAAATGTTTGTGGATTTCGTCACATAAAAACTACGCACGAGCAGTTAACACTAACTGCATTACTATGCAATCAAGGAATTCTCAGAGCCTTAGCGATTGAAGCGCTCATTTGTTTAATCTTTTTTTTAAAAAAATATTAATCAAACAAGGATGTTAGTCAGCTAATAAGTACGACAAATCAGGTCTAACTTCAAATTATGTCTCGTCTCAAAAGTTATCGTCGTCAGAAATGCATCGTAATTATATCTTCCCATTATTCATAGGACAAGAGAGAGAAAAAAAAGAGAAAATTTTGTCGTCAGTTTTATTTCATTTTTTGAAAACGAACTATATTATATAACCTCTTAAAATATTTAGGTCTGGATATCTACAAAACCACCTCAAATCTTCATTGTGTCTAACCAAATATAATCTCTTTTCCTTCCACTTGGCTCTTATCTTAATTTCCCAAGTGTGCTAGAGATGTCGCCACCAAAAAATTAATGGAGTGAGCTTCTCGTCGTTTCACTGGCGATGGATTCTCTTCTTGTATATCTTCCCCTCACCTCCTTGAAAGCGAAGAACATCGTAAGATCTCCGCCATCTTGTGGCCTCTTCAACGTCCTATCATTATTTAGAACTTGTGAGAAAACAAATAACACACAAAGAGTTTCTGCTATCTTAAATTCTGGTATTTTTTTTAAAAAGCAATTTTTTTAAATTAAAGTATACGGAAATATTTTGACGGGTTCCAAATGTGAATGTTACTCTTTCTGTAAAATATTCTTTTATTAATTTAATTTACGGAATTTAGGCTCTATCTGTATGCATTATGTAAACTTTGTAAGTAATCTTCATCTTGTACCTTTTGAAAAGTAACTAAGAAGGAGCTTGCTAGATGGATTACTAATCATTTCATTCTTTTTCAATTGTACTTGATATTTTAACTATGAATTTTTCGCGACCTAGCGACACCCACAGTATCTTTCTATTCTATTGTGTCGAATAATGGTTATGCAAAGTTTGGTGCTGCTACGTACAACGTAATGGAACCAATGTGGAAAAAGTGAATTTTATAGAAACGAGGTTAGTAACATTGGCAATTAGGGTGCTTGTGGACATGCACAACCACACTATTTTTATATTTTGTCGAACAATCCTTATGCCAAGTTTAGTGGAGATAAGTCTAACAGAATGGAAGCATTTTGAACAATTTATTTTTTAAAATATATTGGCAACACTGAATCGCTCTGCAGAGCCAGTCTAGCCAATACATTTGTAACAACACCTCAACAACCTCCCTATACTTTGTGGCTTCTGAGACTTAATTTCTGGACACGGAAGGACAGACAAACAGACAAACGGACTGAGCGGGATTACTATATGGTCCGTTTTTCTATAGCTTCGTTGGGACCAAAAAATTGAATTATGTTCAACATAATTTTCCTCACTCTCTATTGTTCTCTTCTGAACATTCTTGTACCACAAATAATTCACTCCTTGTGCCTATCACAAAAACAAGGTAACTCCACTAAAATATAAGTGTTCCTTCCACAACACAAAAACAAGGTAACTCCACTAAAATATAAAATTGTTCTTTCCACCCAATACAAAAACAAAGTAACTCCACTAAAATATAAAACCGTTCCTTGCACCTAATTCAAAAACAAGGTAACTCCACTAAAATATAAAATGTTCCTTGTACCTAATACAGAATCAAGGTATCTCCACTAAAATATAAAACTGAAAGTTCAAGAGAATTGAACGGAGATAATGATTAAAGGAAGTGCAATATTTTGAAGGCATGTAATTTCTGTTGTTTTAAGTGAATATTTATGTAAATGTGCTCCTTATGACCACATCAATGTTGCCAGACGATAATATCAAACTGCCACGCACATTGTCCCTGAAATAAACACACACAGATAGAGTCCACACATGACAAAAATTGTAATTCAAACTAAATTTTATTGAGCATAAAAATCTGCAAAGACATGGACTGCCTTGACTTCATAACCAGCTAGTAAGAGTCCGGATATGTAGGAGTATTCCATTAGCACGGAGAAGTGGCTGTTCCGTGGTGGTAAAATAGCATACTGAAAACAAGGAGATCCAGGTTCGAGTCCCGGTCACGACTGTTCACTGTCAACTTTTCTGTGTTAATTTCACTATGATACTACTTTGTCAGTCCATTCGTACCACTGCTGGACACGGAAGGGGAGGGGTTTTTGGAAAACAAAGCTAGGACAGATTTTTGCAGAGTGAGATAGAAAATCCAGGTTCCCTTCTAACAAATCGAACATCTAAAGTGCAAGTAATTTGATACAACAGTATAAGTAAAACGTTAGCGGAAATTTACTATGAATTATTTTAGTTTCATTGATTTTAATGTAAATTGTTTGTAAAAGTTTTAAAAATACAATTACTTGAAAAATTTTCGTCCAATCTTGGGCAAGGTAAATTCGTAAGAGAAATCATGTGTTGATTCTTACTTTATTGAATCGAATTGAAGTATATTTATAGCTTTTAGGCATCTATGACCCAGACAGGTAGAGTAGAGGAAAGGTTGGAGGAAGGAGTTGGCCAGGGACTAAGTTGAAGGTACCATTCCAGAATTTGCCTAGTGTGACTGAGGAAAAACCCTGCAAATACTCTGAATAGTCGGCTGCTGGTATCGAACCCAAGATCTAACGTTAGATGGAAGCACGGCTGTCTCAATGCATGAGTATAATGGGCAATCTCCAGGGGGCCTCCATACTAATCTAAATATTTCTAGCACGCATTGCCGTTTCTAATTCCTAAATCTGAAAATATTTTATTTAAATTTGAAAAACATGTCAGTTCCTTATCAGCAATGACCACTGTTACTTGATAACTGGTAAAATATTATTAGGATTTCAGAATCAACCACCTACAAATAGACAGCTAAAAGATGGTTCAACGCATGCTATTGTTTTGTTCACTTTCCGATGGGAACGCCATCTACTACTAACTAGTTGATATCAAACAATCTACACTGTATTGTTCAAGACAAAATGATTTTTCATTAACAAATAGGGTATAATAACCACTGGTGTTACAGACCGAAAGGTTCTGAGCGTACCCCAACGCCATTTGTCCGCGGTGGGTGGAACTGCGTCCACCTGAGTGAAAGCCGTGGGGTCAGCACTGCGCGTCACCTTGATCACGAACAGGCACATCAGGGGCTTTCTAGATCAAGTGGTCGTCACGTCTTTATTCACGTGACTCCACAGTTTGCCTCAAGACGCTGGGTGGGCGCCGAAAAGTGAGGTGTTCCATCCGGGAATTGAACCCGGCACCACTAGACTGTGGAGCCCCCTACAAATAGTGTATAGAATTGATAAACTTGACAAAAAGACTCCACACACAATCAATGGAAAAGGTCTTACGCTAAAGTCCTTTGAAACACTTTGAATCCCCATCAAGTTGGAATGCCGCTAAAAGCGATTTTGTTAAAATATGTACTATAGTTTTGCACTGTTTTGTACACTAAAATTTGAGTTTTCTACTCAACCGGCAGTGGCACTTTTCGGCACTTCAAATGCTGAGTAATGAGTATATGTTGACAGTTTATAGCTTCCTGAAGAAAAGTCTTAATGAGAACTCATGAGAACCTAATGTAGACCTTCTACGAAGGTAAAGTGTACGATCACCTTACGCTGCTTATCAGTACAGGTCATAAGTGGAGTTGAGTGTGCACAATTTACCGGATACTTTTGTTTTTTACTCAGTAAGTGCTCTTTATTACGGAAATCTATGAGTTCAAGTCTGGAAGTGTTCAGATTTCAAGATGGCCGCTCATTTCCAATATGGCGGACGGCCATAACGTAAAAATTCAATATTATCGCCAAAACTAAAATACTACTACAAATTCACGTTTTAGACCCCTATCAAATGTATTCGTCATAAAATTTACTTCAACTTGGTAGATCCACGAAGTTGGTATCATATTTTGTTGCCGAGTTTATTAATGAAAACGTGTTAGTTTCGCTCTTAAATGTATACGACCATATCTGAAATTACTGACAAACAAATTTTATTTTCTTAAGCATTTTCTTTAATTATTATTAGGCGTCACTCGCATACTGCGTGATATGGATTGCTTTATATAAAAACTTTTGATCATCTATGTCACCTCGAACTAATTTATATAAAATTATATTTCTGTTTCCTTTCAATAATATTGTATTACTAAGGATTATTGATTTTTATATGAAGAATATTACCTTACATCTAAATGTTTTGGATATATAATTCGATTCATATTCGTATTTTGTAGTCTAGCACGGAAATGGCTAATTATACCCATCCATTGCGCGTTTGTTTTAATAATTGATGTTTTATTATAATATGTATAATATAGTTTTACAGCATAACAGTCTTAATAATTGATGTTTTAAGGTCAGTTCGTTATTGGTTGCTATGGTTTCAGTCCGCCATAGCTGTCAGTCACTCTTAACTCTCTTGTCACTGTCGCATTTGATGTTATCACAGTTAATTTTGAATTATCATGATGTAAAACTATTATATAAATCACTGCAACACTTAATAACACTAGTGAGTATATTTTCTTGACGGAAAGGCTGAAAAAACTTGGAATGTAAAAAATACACAAGACATTTCAGCAGCTTTCTTCTAGTAATCTTTCATTCTTGCAGGTCTAGCAATCTTGCCATACAATTCGGAGATATTTAAAAGAGTAAAACTAAATGTTGTGTTATAAAACAAACAGCATGAGATGAAGACGTTTTTTTTATAAGTACAGAGACAATAGTTAAAGGAGATTGAAATATTATACATAAATGCTTTGGATAATATTAATTGCATACTAAAATATCTCTAGATTTTATGTAAAGTCTACGTGCTCGGAATAACGAAAGTAAACGAACACCCACGAAGAATGGGTATATAAGGCAATGTAGTACCATGTAACCACTTATTCTTGGGCTTCGACCGAAACAGTCAGTAGGTTCATTCAATCAGGGGATTGGTAACCAATAAAGAGGTTAATTTGAATTCTTTTTTAATTTGCTTTTACTGGTCCCTCATTGTTTCCACAATCCTATAGAAACACCCCGGAGCACTCCTTCAAATAGGGCGACTCTCCACATAAACAAATACACAATACTCTTCTTATCTTGCTTTGGTCGTCTTTGTCAACTAATAAATTTTTGCCTTTCAGCTTAAACCATCTATGGTTATGGTTATCGTCTATGGTTAGCGGTAACAGCACTATGGCTTACGTCCGTCCCGAGGGTCCGTCACAATTCTTATGATTTAACGACAGCTAATCATCCCTCTATTTATGAACTTACACATATTCTTGACAATGAATCTAACAGAGCAGTATTTCTAACAGTTTGTGAGCACTTTTGCGCTTTCACTGCATAAAGGATATGATGGCACTGATTAAGCCGATATGATATATGTTTTATTTCCGATGTTTGTATCATCCTTTACGTGTACCTATTTTGTCTAGTTTACTTCACGAACTAGGATTTTGCGAAGTGTTTTTACCCATAACATATATCACTAGGTTTCGTGATATTTTAACTCTGTAAGTTTGCAACACTGTGGAACCAGAATTCTAAAGTTATTTTATTATTTTATGTCCGTTTCAAAAATCATTTCAGCAGATTGTACGGATTTTAAATATCTGTACAATGTAAATTAGATAAAGTACAGCATCTCTATGCTATAATCATGATATATGCTTCGTCCGCCATCTCTGATCCGCCATCATCAATTCAACACATTTAAAATTGGGAACAGGGGCATCAAATACGTATGAAATTTTCTCAGAAACCCACTAGTACAATTATCTCTATCATCTATTTAACCTTAATGTACGTTACATTAGACATTTGTCGAACTATCCATATAACTTTCCACATATTTGCTACAGATTTTGTGGAACATGCGTGTAACTTAATATGATCACGTATTGCATTTATGAAGCATATTATATGCTCCGTTCGACATTTTGGATCCATTATCTTGAATTCGACTCAGAATTTTGAAATGGGAATAGGTTTTCTTTACAAATGCATCTTAAATTTTGTCAGAAGGTCACGTAAGGTTGTCCTTAATAACGAAATACCTAAAATTCAAAAGAACGATGATGCTACCATCAATATAGCATGCCAGCTTGCGACAAGGTTGTCAAACTTATTTCAATTTTTTTCAGTTGCACCTCTGCTGTGTCCTGATTGCACTGAAGTTCTATCACGTGCTCCGACTGCCTGGTCGTAAGCTATTCTTCGCGAACTCCGACCCTTTTACTACTACAGGAGTCTTTTACGATATGATAAACTAAGTACAAATAACGCTTGGAAAGGCAGCTAGGGATGTAACCTCATTCTTGTTACTACAGCATGGTCCGTGGTTCCTGGGATCGATTCGTACCCAGGGCAATGTTTTTCTCTTTTTTTCTTAAAAGAAAAAAGAAGTGAATTATGCTTTTCTTTTTTATCATGTCAAGGTTATTTCAACATTGATTCTTGTAAACTAGACTGACGGATCCAACCTTGTTTCAATCTTTTTGGCTTGACTTGCTAAGCTTGCATAAGTTACCCCACTTGTCAAACTCAGCTTGCTTCACTTATGAATCAGGTCAAAATTACTATGTGCGCATGGGCGGATTTATGGGGGAGCACGGGGGAGCATTGCCCCCAGTCATTTCAGAATGGCTTTAAATGACCCCCCAGAATAGTAATTGCCCCCAGGGTCTCTCTCCTAAATATACTCATGTATGTGGACTGAGACTTTCAGAAACAAAAATAATTAGAATACATTCTAATAAAATGAGTCTTTATGCCTTCACTTATCTCTGTGTAGTAGGGTGGTACAAAATTTTCTACATGTTTTACCTGCCATCTGTTGACCACATATGCGTTTAATTATGCTGTGAAGTGGTTCATGCAGGTAAGTTTCTTGTAGTTTTCCGGTGATAATTTCTCCGTATCTGGTCCAATTTTCAATTTCATTGGCTGAAAACCTGCTCAAGGATGGCCATCATCAATGTGCAACATTTGGTGAAGATAGGATCAACCGTTTCGTAGTCTAAGAAGTACTAGAAAGGAAATACAAAGAGACGCCTTCAAGAAATCTAGCTTCTCTCCGATTATTGCCTGTATTTTATAGCGTCGTGCATATTATTAAATAAGTCTGTGCATATATTTGTAGGGCGCAAAATAGTTTATGAACTTTTTCTGTACTCAGAAATAAAGACAATGGGAATCACGAATGTAGAGACAAGACTCAAATGGACAGACCTACTTAAAAAAAAAACTTTTGTTCTTTGTTTGCAGATCAAAATTTCGTATTACTCAAAGTGGACTTACACTATTCTTCTCGAATGTTCTATGACGTCTAAAAACTCAATATTATTGTTCCTCCCACCTCGCTTTGTTTCAACACACATGTCTGTATTCTGTTTTGGTTAGTTTATGTGATCGTTTTCCTTTCATTTTTTTTTTTTTTGTTTAACTACAATATATTAGAGGTACTGTTAGTTGTTGGGGTCAATGGCAGGGTTTTCATAAACCCTTTCGCGTGACGGCTCGTCAATCAATATGCAAAAGCTGGCTGTCAAACGACAGGAATGGGGAGAAGGGCTGACTGGCCATGGTTAGAAGACTTGGCCGGAATGATGGCGTGGGGGGGGGGGGCGGCGAGGAGGAGGATTCTAAAATTGCAGTAGGAAGTTTACGGTGTGTGTGTGTGTATGAGAGAGAGGGGGGGAAGGGAGGAGGGATTGAGAACCATCAACGTGATTACTTTCAACGTCGCCCATAACATCAATCATATAATTAGAAAAAAAATGGGAACAAGTTTACAGAGCCATGAATTAGAGAAAGTATTATGCTACTTTAGGGTTGCACTTTCTAAAAGTTTGCTTAAAGAAACAAAATACAAATAAGCTTACGGCGGACCCTATTTCAATGTATTGAAGTGCTTAAAATGAAAAGTAGTGTGAATTCTTTATAAGGAGGAAGCCTAACGAAATTGAAAAGCGCCTGCCGGTTTCAGGGTTACTCTGATTAAAAAAAAGATCCAATAAATAAAGGTCATTGAACTTAAACATGTAATTACTTTCTCGTTAGCTGCTTTGGTTGAGGTTTATCTTGAATCCTAAAATGGCTCATTTGGTAGAACGTTGACGTCACATTCCGAAGGTCGTGGGTTCGTGACAGTTTATTCTGACTGAAGTTTCTTCCTGGTCTCCATCGGTCACACCAGGCTAATGCTGGGATGGTTTCGTGAAGAAGGTCTCCTTCCAAAATCCTTCCTTTTGTTGTTATTTATTACGGTTGGTATAAAAATATATGAAAAGGCCGCTCTGCGTTGTATCTGGAATTTGTTAAATAAATGAATTAACAAATAAGTAAATAATAAATAAATTGTACAGAACCTGCAAGTGGGATGGCACCCTGTCTAGAAACTGTACACACGTACTTCCACCAGGCTTCAGCACCGATGGGATGGTCTATGTGTGGTTGAAAAAAAATCATCGGGACCTTTTCGAACGACACCTCAACCACATTAAGTTGAAAGTTGTCAGTTGTCCTTACGATTTTCTATGGGCAAGTGGAAACCACCCCTTTCTATCTCGGGAACAGCAGCAACCCGGATGATCCATTCGGCTTTGAACTCGTCTCACCGAGATCTTTCTAAAGATATCTCAACCAATTTCGTACCCGTAGTAAAGGTAAAAATCCCGTTATAACGAATTTTACAGGACCCTCTTTCTTATTTCGTTATAACAAAAACTCGTTGTAATGAACACTGTATGGGAGAACAAGAATTCGGCGGGAATTTCGAAGAACTTCGTTCCAACGGGAATTTCGTCATAATGACTTTCGTTGTAAAGGAATTTTACCTGTAGTTCCTATGTTTAAAGCTGTCGACAGACGATGAACAGCATGGCGATATAAGGCTTCCCAGAATTAAATGACATACGTAAAGCATCGGAATACCATCTCAAATAGATCACATTTTCTATCCAAGGCGAGAGTATTTAATTAAAAACCATTTCTTTCGACTGAAATTCAGTACTTCTTTATTAAAACACTTTCTCATCGAAAAAAGAGTGAAAAATTCCATGCTTCTGACTTAGTATATAGATTTTGAACAACATACTACTATCTCAATATACACTGATGTCCAAAAGTATGGCATGTTGACGAAAATTGGACAATGAATGCATAAAACGTGCGAGAACGGTGGCCTATACTAGCAATGTATCATGACGTTCTTCAACCTCAACACACAGACACTAATACCATCTGAACAACGCATTGACACATGGGATACACTGTACAGAATACCCACCGGAGAACAGCACGCTACATCTGAGTGGAGTTGGTGCTCCCGCGAAGTGCAGAGGTGCTTTTATCTGCGGTACTGAAACATGCCACGAGGATGCAATTCGGACATTATGTTGTAGGTGAGGATAATAACCGGGCAATTTGAAGTGGAGCGAACACAAACAGATGTCACGCAGACGCTGAATGTAGAGGAAAGTGTCATCTTCAGAATGTGGTGGTTTCAAACCACTGGAGACGTCCGGCGGTGACTCACACCAGGACGCTCACGTGTCACAACTTCTCAGCAGGACCGTTTTCTGACACTAACCGCACAACGTAATCGGCAGACGTTTGCTCGACAATTGGCATCAGAACTAGCAGCAGCATCAGGATTACGGATTTCAAGACAATCTGTATATCAACGGTTGTATGCAGCTGTCCCGTAGTGTGTGCAACGGCGGGCCGGCGTGGGTGAGTCATTAGAACAACGACCAATGGGACTGAGTGTTTATATCTGACGAGTCGCGATACACTTTACAAAGTGATTCGCGACGCACGCTGGTCTGGAGAGAGCAGGAAACCCGCTAAAATCCGCAGAACATCACGGTATGGTAGTGGTGGTATACGAGTGTGAACTGTCATAATGCTCGATGGACGTACAGAGCTCCACATCTTCGAGGGCGGTACTGTCACTGCTTAGTGGTACAGAGAAGAGGTGCAGCTGTGGTGGGATACAATAGGTCCATGACTCATTTTCATGGATGATAACGCACGATGTCATCGAAACATCCTGATGGAGGAGTTTCTTCAGAGGGAGGATATCGAACGCTTGGAGTAGCCAGCACGGTCCCTAGGACTAAACTTGATCAAATACGCATAGGATGCATTGAAAAGGCGAATTGCAGCCAGGCAGCCGCCTCCACACACGATTGCAGACCTCCGTACCGCCCTTCGAGAAGAATGGGAACGTATTCCAGCTGACCTTATCAGGGAACTGATTACAGTATGTTACATCGGTGTGAGGCATATGTAGCTGCCAGGAGTGATCACAGCTCGTATGTATGTATACATGCAGCCAGCTTGTACGTACAGCTTTCGCTCCCTTAGGGTTATGTCTTATTAAAGTCTAATTCTTTCCGGTAGAACGGTTTCTTTCGTGCCCTTTCATACATGACACGTTTGTAGTGCCTGAGATATTTCAGGTCTGCGTGTATTGCACGAATTATTATGCTATACTTTTGGACATCAGTGTATAATAGATTCTTGGAAAAATATTATTTTTAAAAACTTTTCGTAAATAGTTGCATAGGAAAAATTCAATTACAAAGTTTAGATACAGATGCTTATCAGAATAATGGGTCACCTTTCGCCTTCAGAACAGCCTTGATGCGACGTGAATGGTAGCAAGTGGAATATTACACCATTCCTCGTGCAGGGCATCGGCCAGTTCTGTGAGAGAGGATGGAGGTGGAAATCGTCGCCGGAGTCGTGTTTCCAAGATGGACCACAGATGTTCAATTATGTTGAGATCTGGGGATTGGGCGGGCCAGGGGAGGTGTTGAACTTCATCCCGATATTCCTCAAACCACGCTGCAACAACTCCAGCTGTGTGAATGGGTGCATTATCATCCTGGAATATGGCGTCATTGTCCGGGAACAACATCCGGACCATAGGATGCAAGTGGTCTCCTAAAATTGCGACATAATCGTTGGCAGTGATGCGTCCGCGAAGTGTGACCACAGGACCCAATGAAAACCATGATATTGCGGCCCACAGCATCACCGTGCCGCCGCCATGTTTCACAGTTGGGCGGAGACACTGCAGATCATACGCTTCTTTGGGCGTTCTCCACACATAAACACGGCCCGTGGTTTGGAATAGGGTGAATGGTGACTCATCCGACCATACCACACGTTTCCAGTCGTCAACGGTCCAAGTTGCATGGTCGCGGCACCATTTGCGGCGTGCTAAAGCGTTCTGGTCCCTGATGAGAGGTTTGGCCCGTGCAACACGACCCCGTAAGTTCATGTCATGTAATTCGCGGCGGACTGTGATTGTCGAAACAGGTTGGGGGAGGTGCTGATTGAGTTCCTCCGTCACTTGCGCCGCAGTGGCACGACGGTTCCGCGTGACAATGCGCTTTAATACCCGGCGTGCCCTGTCACTGATGCTTTTCTTCCGCCCACTGTTCCGCTTCCCCGATGTGGTTTTCCCGTGTGTTGTGTAGGCCGTCATCACCTTCGACACTGTCCCTGGCGACACAACTAACACACTAGCCACTGCCGTCACACTCACTCCACATAACCGCGCACCAACAATTTGCCCTCTTTGAAACTCTGAGAGGTCTCCCATTTTACACTACCTCCGTCTGCTGCAGCCACTGCACACTCCTGTTCCACGACGCCTGACGTAGTATGGAGACCGACCTAACACACCACCACCAGCAGTCCGGCGCTGCGGTCGCCACGACACCACTGCCAACCCATACATCTGACGTGTTGCCAACTACAGGTGTTTCCATTATTCTGATAAGCATCTGTATATGACTAAATAGAATTCATTTGACACGAAAGCGACAACAGATGGCGACACTTTCTTAGAAATCTTTATTTGTGCAGAAAGCATAGAAAACCTTATATTGAGATTTAGCCTGCATTCTTAAATGCGTACGCATTCCCTTCCAACTTCGAAAAACTTCCTTTCCTCACCAATAGAGGTCTCTGATTTCAATAGCTTATTAAATAACCTGGTAAATTCAAATTTTGTGATTGGTTCAACATTTCCTGTTAGCTGAAATATGACAGAACGAACCAATCATGAGCTTGAATTTGTCACGATGTTGACGAAAATAATTCTATTGAAATCAGAGACATCTATCGAGGAGACAGGAAACTTCTTCAAAACCAGAAAAGAAAAATGTGTTGATAATTATGAATGGAGGCTATATCTCTGTATCGGTATCTGTAGTGAAAGATCGATTTGATGGTGGCGATGAACATTCCCGTGCTGAATGGATGAGTGACAAGTATTATTTAAGTAAAGGAAGTCGAAAACTGTTTCTTTCTTTCAAAGAAAGCCAATGCTGATGTAGGCGCTTTTTCAAGCTTTCTCTTGGGAAAGGAAGATCGCTTTGGTGTGGAAAGTCCACAAACTCAATCTACCAAAGAATCACGAGAGAGAGAGAGAGAGAGAGAGAA
>JAGDQP010003109.1:0-36570 GCA_022664845.1 Lepisma saccharinum
TAATTATTGTATTTACCTGATTCTAACAAATGTAGCTATTTACTACTGTCTGGACAGAATCTCCATTCTAGAAATCTGTTAACAGTGTTCTGTACAGTTAATGTGTGCTTTATACATTCATCAAGAATTTGCTGAAATTGCATGTTGGAGAAACAGCTTCAAGGACCCTAAAATGTTCCCTGCAAGGGAGCACAAATTTCTAGTTCCGCTACTTCCTCTTATCCTTACAAAAACTCTAACGAAAATAGTTCGAAGACAATACTTTACTGCAAGTCCGACTGAGTCTAACATAATCAATTATCTGTTATTTTGTCCAGTTCATTTATACTATGTTTGCACACACAAGCATGAAAACCCTCAAATCTCATGTACAGTGTTATATGACATTCCTCGGTCCTGCCTGTCGTGGCATTCATTTCACGAGTCAGGAAAATCTGTGAAAAGCCTGTTAGGATGGCTGACCTGGTCTGAGTTCGAAACCAGGACCATACGTGACGCCCTGGAGCGAAGTCACATTAACTAACTGTTCAACTGGCTGAGATGTCCCATTGTTAACATTAAAGGAAATGAAATGAAAGAATCATCTTACAAAATAATCTTGAAATTACACAAATAGCTTACATATTACAACTAAAATGTTATTATATAAATAATGAGTTATAAAAATATGATGATGATGATGATAATCTGGATGATAATGCAGATCCTGGAGAAACCGTCCCTGGGCAACGTGATCACCGATGGTGGTTTGCCATTCTCTTCCATAGGATGAAGATATCCTAAGGGCAGAACCCCATGACCCCTTGATTACAAGGCAGCGAGCGGTACCACTCACCCACACGGAACATCATCAAACTATTATAAAGTTAAACTTACATATTATGAATGTTTAAGTAAAATGAAGTTCAAATTCCGTATAGCTTGTTACATAATAACGAAGAGGGGAAATATGTGAACCCTGTGGTATCTATATACATTTATATATATATATATATATATATATGTATATATATATATATATATATATATATATATAAAAGGAATAAATGGGAATTATCAAGTTACAGTAGTTTATAGAGCCAAACAGAATTGTCTTCAGAAGCAACCATGATGTGAACTACACAAATACATTACCACTTGTAACCCTGCAATTCACTCACCCGGATTCCAGCAGAAAACAGGAGCAACGTTGTCAGATATTTTTTTAGAGTGCATTGCTGTCCAAAATCTTACATGTGCTTGCTATTGTGAAACAGAAGAGTAGTTAAAACAGCCACGAAATAAGGTGAAGGTGACAATGGAACACCGGACCCGAACGCATTTCAGAGTCAGACTTGTAGTTGATCAAGACGTTTGGCAACAGGTAGTGCGCTCTTGCCAAACTCTTTGTGGGGAGCAATGACACTTTGACAAGGCAAACGAGACAAGTGATTTTTCGAATACATTGATTTGCATAGTGTTGTGTTTGTGTTTACTGTTTTGTTGATCGTTTCGTTGCTGATCGGTGGTGAACACATTGTTGTTGTTGTTGTTGCTGCTGTTATTGTTGATATTAACTGTTATCCGTGTGTGAATTACTTAAGTTGCGTTACGAAGGTTGATTCGATATCAATGGCAAGCTCCAGTGTTACAGACAGGACAGGAAGAAGGGGAAACCTCTTACCACAGGAGAGAAAAATAAGTTATTAAGTGTGTATGCATATTTCCGAAGCTAGGAATTTCAGGGAGGAGGACTGTCAGGACAACTCTTAAAAAGTTATCAGAAGTTACTAAGGTAGCTCCCTCGACAATCATGAAAGTGAAAAGTGAGTTCCATCGTTCTGAAGGCAAAGTTCCGACTCCATGAAAAAAAGAAACGAATGACAGGAAGGTAACGAGACATAACACGAATGTTTTCCCTTTCTTTGAAAATGGGCATTGTATTGTTTTCAATGTTTTGAATTTATTCGTAGCGTTCAGGCATCTAACGCTCAGGCCGATTTCCAATGTCTTTTTTTTATGTCATTTTTTTCAATATAAAATTATTGAATGGAATATCAGCTGACGCGATAAATTAGATCGTTTATGAATAATATTTAGCGTTTTATGTATTTTTTTGCATTTAGAAAAAAAAAGGTATTCGGAAGGGTTCCTCGAGTCACATTGCCTCCTCCGAAAGTTGCCTTTAGTATTAGTGGCAACATCGCACTGGCCAACTCTGGCTGTAGCTTTCCTTCCGGTTTGTTCTCAAGCTAAGGTGACGGGCAGTATAGTTTGTCCATGACATGGCAGAAAGCTGTTCAGTCCTTTAAATCGAGAGATTTTCATGGTAATTTTTAAATCTTTATTCATCTTAAATTTTGCTTCAGTCGATAGTAATGCTTAAAGATTTTTCTCTTGTGTAGTTTAAAATTGACAGAGATGCTATTTACATTCTCAATAGCATTTAGTAAACAATTAATTATATATATATATATTTCTATTCCCCACAAAAATATGAGTGGAACCATTTTAATTACTTAAACTCGTGCTTATGGTTTCAAGATCTGTATTTAACAAGTGTTTCTCTTTAAATACCTAGTGTAGTACACAAACAAAATTGTATTTCTTGTCATCTTAACATGGTATGCAATTAGAGAGAGAATGTGAATAAATGGGATTTCTATTCTTTGTCTGCTTTCTTTCAGCAACAATTCAGAATAAATGTCGTTTGGTTTGATTTAGAGTTTACTGCAGATGGTTGTATTGCGGCACCTGTTTTCCAGTAGTGGTACTATTTTTCAGATTTAAAACTTTTAAAGAGCTGTTTACCATATTTTCGAGTGGTTTATGAGATGGAACTCTACATAATTATGGCATTCTCATAGGGTGAAGTCCTCGCCATACACTGTAAATTTTTTTTGGAAACGTTGTTTGATATAAAGTTTCAGGTATATGTATTTGTAATGTTGCTGATAATATCTGAAAGGTGTCGGTCAAAATCACCGAGAAATTTGTTTTGCATGGTTGGAAGTTTTCATTTCCCCCTTCCAGCGTGATTTTTGCACATGCGCAGAAAAATATAACGTTTTTTTTTTTATCGTATTCGAACATGTAATGCTGATCAAGTGTTTGCTGCCGCCATTTTAATCACGTATTTTAAAGAAATGGGATATATTTTCAGTGAATGGAGTTTGTGATCCTTACTTGACAAATAGAACAAAGTTATTTGAATATGGCGTAAGCCGTGGAAATAACTGTTTGTTTTCGGGCTCGGGCAACGTTTTCCTGACCTTTTATACAGTTTTGATGTACTGATTTCGTCAATGGCAATTTAGTCCAGTCGCTAAGACAAAGGACTTATAACTAAAGAACCTGTGTTCAAATCTAACTTGAGGTCTTCGATTTTTATTTTTCTGAAACCTGCAAGGTGGCTGGTTATTTTTATTAGACTAATTACAGGAAATTTTCAGGCAGCTTTATTGGCCCAGTGTCCAGGAACGTGTCAGAAAAATTTTCACAGCGTAGGGACAATTGCACTTGGGTTTTACCCATTGAAGCCCGGGGCAATTGTGATAATAAAGCCTGAGGTAATTGTGCCATAATATGAATTTTAATGTTTTAAAAAGTGTTTTAATGCTTTGAAATGTTTTATAGTACAACTTAAAATTTGGATTACAGTTACGAGCCTGTCCTTGCGCAAGCTTGACGGGAACAAAAATAATGAATGTGATATATCGACACCAATACCATCCACGCACCCTACTAGTTTATAACAAATTACAGTTCGTGACCTTCGAGTTTCCGTTAAATAACGCGAACAATCCTAATCCAGGTGCAGTAATGTCCTGCCTATTTTATTCTTAAAATGCCGACTGTTTTAAAAAAAAATCCCGGCGTAACATTACTAGAAAGGCTAACAAGCCGGACATGTACGGTAAACACCGGATGGTTGGTAACATAAGCGACAGAGAATGGTTTCAAGTTACTTGAAACCTGTTTTGAAAGGGTCAAAATCAATTTTTAACTTTGAAGATAGGTTTAATTTCCATTCCAAGACAAACGGTTAAAGAGCACAGTTTTTCTGTAAAATGCTCTCCTGTAAAAAAAAAATGCTTTTTGTCCCTTACACCCCTTTGTCATATATATAAAAATCACAGCCATATTCAATCCACTATTGGATGAGGCAAAGAGTTAGTCTACTGCTCCCACGCTGACCAGACAGGTTGGGAGAGGAAAGCCGAAGCTCTCACTGTGATCGCCACTGTCTTCTATTCAAAGTATCTCCCCAATTGTCCTCACGATGCTGGGTCAACACCGAAATTTTTAAGCTCCCACCGGGAATCGGACCTGGGACCGCAGGCACTGAAGTCGAGCGAGTTACCGACTAGTACGCAGGAGGCTCATATAAATCGGAAATTTTGCCTTGGCGAAACAGAAAGCACTTTCATATTAAAGAAAGAGAAACTACATGCACTGTACAAAGGTCAAGCATCATTCCAGTTTCTTACTAAAATCGATTAAATCTCTGTCACATTATTGTCCTACTTGACTGCAAATGTGTTCATTTACGTCAAACCTCATGCTACCTCACGTTTCAATTTTGCCCTCACCTTACCCTCAAACGGTAAGGGAAGGGCATGTGAGAGTGCGGTTTGTCCTCATGAAGGCATTACTTCCGAAGTTGGTTGTCCGTCTGGTTTTCGTCTAAAAGCCTCATGAAAGCTACGAAAATTTAAAAATCATCAATTTTTACTTTCAGTTCACTGGTTTTCTGTTTCGTTCGGTTACCGCGCAGGGTGGGGATGTTCATATTTATTATTAATAATTGCTTTTTTGCAGTATCCGTAGATCTCTTAAATTACTCGACCATGGGAACGTGGAGGTTAGGTAAAGTTAGGTGCGGTCATGTATCTTTACACTTTTTGTTCTCACATACGTCACAGTTGTTTTCGTCGGAACAAAGCTTACCACACTTTCTGCAATTTGTTGTTAGATTTATTCATCCATGACTTTCACACAGTTTCAAAGATTTTCCTCAGTATCACCGTATTGTTTCACAAGCTGTAATTCTGTTAACTCACATCCAGGGCAACGTTCCTGTACACCTGTAGCAATATTCACAATATAAATGCTCGTTACTTTCGCACAATCCAATCATGCGGTAACCTTCCGCCAAGTAGTTCCCTCCGCTTCCCAAATAGTTCCATGTTTATCACCGTCTGTACAATAAAATAAACTCAACTTTCGTTCTTTTTTATGTATTATCAACCACACAAACGAGCAAATTATCCATTTCTTCCCTGAAAATTTTCTAAATTTTGCTAGAAACGGACGACCAACTTTGGAAGTTAACCCCTCATGAGGGCCACCACGTTCGTGAGCCCTTTGCTTGACTGGAACAAAATTTCGAACACAAAGAGCATCTAACAATCGATCAGTTCTTAATTGAATCGAGACATTTATTAAAATAAGATCCCGTTCTATAAAAATATAGCTACAAAACCTTCTTCAAAACTCCTGAACATTTTATAAGTTGTTAGCATTACAATTTATACAGTATGTGCAGAGTAATTTGAATAAAAGTACTCTGGTATAATCCTAATTATATATTGCAAGAATTTTTTCGTCTTTTTTTTTTTACTGTACATATTATTTTTGACACGTTCACTACTATATCTTGGTAGCATGCCAGTTAATTCAGTTCGCGTATTAACTTCACTTTGCTTTTAGCAGAAGTCAGTCTAAATTACCGACGGCATGTTTTCATAATCTTAATTTCTTCCCTCTCAGGAGAAATTCTTTCAATTTTCCCCTTTGATTTATTAGTTCACTTCATTTTTTTTATCCCTCGATGTGTGTGAATTTTTGTTTATTTTATAATTATACTCCATTATCTGTTTCGTTCAACCTATACTGAGTGTTTCTTTTTACTATTTTGTTTCAATTTTTTTTTAACTTTTCATTTGTTGCTGTCTGTGGCCGCGCGTGGGGGCTTGAATACAAATGTTTGTTAAAAGAGCCGGCTCAGCACCTCTCGATGTCCTCCGTTTGAATTGTGAAGGGACCAGTCTGATAAACCTGTCCTGCTTCTCATAGTTTATGGCTTTTCCGTTCACTTGCTATCTGTTCCGTCTCTGGTTGTGGCTCTTCAGCAGGGTTGCCAGATACACATTAATTTTATTACCGTACTTACTATAGCCAAAATTAATTCTTGAAACCTCACCCAACGGTTCTGTGGCCAGTACAGAAAGCTGTTGTGACTTAACTCTAAGGAATTAAGGGATGTTGTTCCTCAGTGAGCACTTTTCTGGAGACAAGGAAGGGATAACGTAGTGGCAAAGGCCTTAGTTTTAGTTATCATTCCTGCATTCGCCTGGTGAAACTGAGTAAAACCATGCGAAATCTCAGCCAGGCACTAAGATTCGAACCTGTACTGTAACCATTGAACCAGACCTGGATGACTGTATTTTATATAGCGTTTAAACAAATTAAGACAATTTCTAATTTTGTGTACGTTATTATATTATTCTAGGTGTTTTTGCTCTTGTATACACAGAAAAATTGTTCAAAGAAAAAAAAACTTTTTTGACAAGGCTGAATTCTTTAATAACAAAAATAACTTCTTATTAAAGAATTCAGCCTTGTCATAAAGCTTTGTTTTTCTTCATTCAAGATGGATATAAGGCCATATTGTCAACAAATTGTTTGTGGTTGAGAGAAAATTTTCACAATAAAGCCGAAACCAAATTTTATTTTCTCTGAACGAAAGTTTGTTTAAAAGAATTAACTTTGTGAACTCTGAAGAAAGAAAAACATAACTATCTCGAGTAGGAATAGAACTGATATAGTAGTACTTGTACTTTATAGTCTAGCACGCTATCGATAACTGTACGACGCCACACACTTTCGAACTGAATTGTTTCCTAATATATAAAAAGCCAAGCTTCAAACGTTAATAGTTATATTAATATTACTGAATGGAATATTATTACTTGTCAATTACGGAATTTAGAACGTCAGTTAATCATTCGGGATTATTTTATTGTGATTAGAATCTTGGTTCATTTCATGTACACCCCACAAAGGAATGAGTAACATAGAAACAAATGAGTTTCGAACAAGTTTTGTTTGTGTAATGGAACAAACAAGAACCTTCATAAACGAAAAGGATTTTGAGTTTTAAAACACATTTTGTAACCCTGGTCATTGACGAAGCGTACAAAGAAATGTTTTAATGCGATATTAGTTCTTGTTATTAAACATATAGTAGGCCCTATTGCATGATTATATTCTTCTTCTTTGCGGTTATGATGTCGGAAATTTTAAGTTTTAACAGTTTTCGTGTATGAGCAGAGTTCAGCTTAATTTCAGATAACAATCGTTGGGGTCTGGTAGGTAAGGTATCGAGTTGCTAACTAGCCGAACCGTGTTCGAGTCCTGCTCGGTACCATTATAGTTTTTTCGTGCACTGGCGCAAGTCAAATTCGTTTTGTCTGCAGCAAATAAAACGTTGTTTCAACATTTCTTTTTCTGCCAACGACAAACAACCATTGTTCTCTACACATTTTCCCCCTTTATTCCCCGTAGCATAAGCTTGGATATTTATTTATTAAACAAACTTTTACGGTTGGTAAAGTTGGAGCACGACCCTAGCAAATAAACATATTGAAAATTTGGTCTTGAGACAGATATACAGGCCGAAACGGGACGAGATGACCGGGGAACGGAGGAGACTGCATAATGAAGAACCTCACGGACTTTACAACTCACCCGATGTTGTAAGAATAACGAAATCGCGACGACTAATGTAGGTAGGCATGTAGCTCGGATGGGGGAGAAACGAAGATTACATTGCGTCGTGATTGGTAAGCCGAAGTGAAAGAGACCGTTGGGAAGACCGAGATGACTTTGGCAGAATAATATTTGAAGGGATCTTCAAGAAGTAGGAGTTTGTGATGAAAACTGGCTTGATCTTGTTCAGGATAGAATCCTATGGCGAACGTGTGTTACTGCGGCCATGAACTTGCGAGTCCCGTAAGACATAGAGTAAGTAAGTAAGTAACATTGGAAACAAAATAACAGTAATAATAACAACAACGATAGCAACACAGGGAAGGATTTTGAAAGAAATCGGCCGGTCGGACAGGGTCTTCCTCAAGGTACAATCTCAGCAATTGTTTGGTGCGACCGAGGGGACAGCCTCAATCAATATATGCGTGATCGCTTGATCCGAACCTACGAGCTTCCGCATACCAACCCAACACTCTACCAACTAAGCTAGGGTCTCTCAGAAATTTGTCATTTCTGATTGTTCATTCGTTCTGTGATCGTAAGAAAAAAAAATGAACAATTATGTTGTACGATTCACGGGTGCAAGAACTAAAGAATGTCCTAGTTTGTATGAAAAATTGTTACTACTGAGCTCACTTGTTCTTTCACACTGAATGTTTGGTATATATAGGCCTATTTGTAGTCAGCAAAGTGCCTCAGCATTGTTCTTGTCTTCGTCACTTTAGTTTACAAGCTAAACATTTCCTATTATGTAGGTTAATGCAAAATATATGGACAAGCTTCCATTCAATGAAGAGGGTGGCGTTATTAGGAACCTATGTTCCTAACAACGCCCACATGTAACGATGTTTTCGTAATTTTTTCCCGTCCTGTTTGTACCTACCTATATTAATTTGCCAAAGACGGGAAAATAGTATTGCGGACCGTCGGTTGAAAACCATTGGTCTAATACAAACCTTGGTACGGAACAATTTTTATACTAGGATATAGCGTTGTCAATTATCCCGCTACATCATAGAAGAGCATTATGGGTAATTTATATGTTCTGAAGTTGACAATTTACGACACAAAAGAACTATGAAGGCTATTAGATTAATGAAGTTTCGAATACCAAATAAAAAGATCACGTTAAATCGGCTAAGATCCTGTTTGAACTAAGTATGATAATTTAAAGTTAATAAAGAAATTTTGGATCTTAGTAATCAATTAAAAATTTACCAGTAGAACACAAGTATATCTTCAAATTGCTGAAGGTGATCATTAATTTTAAAATTGTCTCAAAATTTTATTTGCTATTAAAAAACTAGTGTAGAATAATTCGTTTTCTCAATAACATAATAATTTCTGCCTTAACTTCCATCTTCTGGTGGAAGAATGGAATAGTGTGAGAATAGGAAATAACATATCTGTGTAATGCCATTGAAAATAGACCCACGCATATTTGTTGCGCCAACATAGGAAAAATCACATCAAAGCTGATAATTTGCGATATGGTAGTGATTACAGTCTGCCATGGACGTAAGAATATAATAGGACCAGTAACAAGCCAAAATTTAGGGCCGGAAGTGCGCCTGGCCGCCATGTTGAATTGACCAAAACATTGCAACGCCATAAGAAGTAATGTTAATTGAGCCACTTTTGATTACAAATTTTAAATGTATGTTAAATAATTTAAGGTATGTGAAGGTTGCGTCTGATGAAGCCGACCAAGAGGTACGTGTGGGGATAAACAGGTAAGCAATATTTAAGTTTTTTCTTCAATAATAATAGTGAAATAATATCTGGTTTCAAAATTTGAATGATCACTGCTCTTGAGAAGGAAGTGTATTTGAAATAACACTTATTTTATAATAATTAGTAGTTAAGGACAAATTTAGATAATTAAAATTTATTTGTACATTTACAATATCGTGTGCTTCCTTTCCAGGAAGTATGCGCGATCCGCCATGTTGGAATGATAAACTGCACTCTCAGTCGTCCCATTTTTATAACATTGAGTGAATTGCTTGTTACTAGTCCTATTATATTCTTACGTCCATGCAGTCTGCATTCTTTCTTTATTACGTCTCTTTGTTCATATCCAACCGTGGAAACAAATAAATGTCCATATTTTGTCGACTATAATAGAGTAATAGTTGAGTTTTATGTTACACTAGCGACACCTCGCAGAGCTCGCACGACGTAATGCTTTCTGATAAGTAGGTAGTGCCATCTGTTAGTTATCTATTAAACTAAGTATTGTATGAGGAGAAAGAAGATTGGGAAAACGCTGTTAAACGTAATCTTTTGTTTTTCTCATCGCGTATAATGAGAAAAATAGAATAATATTAAAAATGCAAAAGGGGACAATCATTTATTTAAAATATTGTAAAGTTATTTTTAAAAACAACGTAAAAGACGTGAGATTGGTGGGAATCGAACCCAGGTCTCATGAGCACCACTCTATCCAATACAAGCAGCTAATCCAAAACGGTTGGTTTTGTACGGTCTTTTATCTTTAGCTGTATTCTCAACACGTACTAAAGCATTGTTGTGCACGGTAGCGGCACTCCTGGATTTTTTATTTATTTTTTTTGTTTTTGTATTCCATTATTCTTAACATTAATTACAGCAAATATTAGTATTATTTGAATGAGTGAGTAAGTTGGACAGTCTTATAAAATAATTAATGCTTAAATATTTTTATTGGTAGTTGAATAAGATATGTTGTTTTTGTTAAGAAAAAGCGTACGTTGCTTAGAAGTGCTTTTGAAAGCTCCCAGCTACAGGGAAAAGGGAAGGTACTGAAAGGTGAAAGCTATTTTCGTGCTGGTACAGTGGGTAAAACAAAGAAAAGCTCAGCGGGAGGTTTTCCCCTTTGATATATAAAGAGTGATCGAATCTCAGAAGTTTCATTGAGAATTTTAGCAGAAGCTATTCCCTTCTCCAATAAGATTTTTTTAGGATGATATACCGGCAAAGGGTGAGAATAGAAGTAAGGCAAGGTTTATAATTTTGGACTCGAAAGATATAAACGTTGTTATCTTTTGCTTCCCCGACGTTAGGCAGGTTTGGCCTAATGCTGAAATCCTGGCCATACGATTGTAACAGTTCACATCATCGTATTTATGCATATTTGTTATTGTCATTGGGTCACTATGAATTTTTATATGCAAATCGGATGAATTAAATCAAAACCTTTTTTTTTTTTTCATTTTTGTTTCATTTATATCCCGTTTTCATTTTCGGTGTTTCTTCAAGAATAAAAGGACAAACGACAAAAGTTCAACCGGCCGCCCGTTGGAAGCAATTTTGGCAAACAGCGCCTTACAATGGATAATGGCTTCCCTATTTACAAAGAATATGCTACCGTGCATTTTATAGACCTGTAAATGTGGTTGTCGCCGACAAGTCGAGGACTAGGTCTGGAATCAGAAGACACTGTATGTGACCACCGACGAAGAAAGAATCCTGTACATCTTACTTGCAGCACGTACCGATTTTCGCACCTAATTAGACACCAGCAACGGTTTGTCGATTGAAATACACACCAGAATGGCATGTAAACAACAGCAATAGCAAATAGGAATGGATCCTTTTGAAATTTTGAGTCAGGAGGAGGAAGAAAGTGGGTCATCCCGGAGACGAGGGCAAGGCTGGATTTTCGAAGGGCAGAGCAGAGCAGTTAAAGATCTCGTCGACGTAACTTCGAGTGAAGCGTGATTCGGTAGTCACACATATCTATCTATTTAATAATTATTTTTACGTGTTAAGTTACTAATTATCATGAGTGGCTAAATCGCGTTTAGTGCGCCCTAATCTTCGAATAACCTTTTCATCAGTTTGCTTCTCCGTGTTGATTCCATTTTTCTTTTTATTGAATATGTTTACTTGTCGTGTTCAATACGTTGGTACGAGCCGAAAATTGAATTGTGTAAATGACAATGCATCTGTACACAAACTCAGCATCTGTGTGTGTGGACCAGTATGGTCAGTAACAACGAGCCTCAAGCCTCAGGTGTGTGACTATGCTACAGCGGCTCACAAGTGACATTGGTGGACATTAGAAGGAGCAGGATCCAGGCCAGAGAATGTCAAAGTGTTTATTTGGAGGTTTCCGGACAATCAGGTAGGACCTAACAAATTATCATTATATTGTTGCGTCATATATGCAAGGGCCAGACGCAGATTGAAGAAACTGCCTATTTGAGGAACCAAAACTGTCAATCCGTGGGGGAGTAAACTCTCCAACGTCACAATGTTGATATCCGCACCACATTTTCTACTTTCGTAGTCCTATTTTGTCCCCGGACATTATCTGAACAATTGCAGCAACGCGGCAATAAACTTTCGGGATAGAACTGAGCTTTTGGGTCAGGAACGCTATCATTCCCGTTCCGGCTTATGCCGACGTAGACGATCTGGAGGAACGTGATGTAAAATCTGCTTTTGGTAAATGTTTCTGTGATTTACCGTGTCCTAGAAAAACCATTGAAACAACTCATTTGACAGATATAATGAAATTCTATAAGTGTTTACCATTATCTCTCTATATATATCTAAATATAAAGAAAGTGGTTTGCTTGCCAACTTGCGAAAAATAATATCAAAATCAAAATGATTATTCATACAATCGTCAGCTGCACCAAGTAATCTTTTAACGAAGTTCATACGCCAGAAATCTTTATTTATCCATTATATTGTGATTAGTTTTCTTAAAGTAGCCAATGTAAATTTCATATAATATCGTAACGATTAAGTAATGTGTTTTGTTTGTGTATCTGATATATTCTAGTGACCTGAAATTTATGAGTATTGCTTTCAATTGTTTGTTAGTGGGATCTCCATCCCAACCGTGTAAACATTGTATTTTTTTCTTGTCATATTGTCTCTCCCTAACGGAAAAGTCAGCTGGAGTAGTGCAGTGTATTTGGGGGCGTGGCCCACTAACATATTGGTCACCTGTCAAAATGTTATAAAGAAAAAGATATTGTATGCATTTTTATCTAATATTTTCTGAAATATTCACAAGTTTCATAGCAGGCCTAGCTATTCCGTATTATATATATTTTTTTTTCATTACAAAGATAATAAGAACGAATAAATAGAAATTAGCTCAAAGCAGAGCAAATGTCTATCAGCTGATTCCCGCAATATACGTGTTCAATTTTGTCCTGCAATTTGCATCTTGTCGTCGAGTGTATTTTTTTTTTATGTCGCGAATATTGGCCAATATTTACAATAAGTAGGTAGTATTTAGAAACGATAAGTTAGATTTTTATAGAATAAAGTGTGCTTAGATTTAAGAGTACATTCCTCAATGCAATGTGTTTTTAAAAAGGGTTGTGTATTTTTTTTTATTATTATTGTGTTTAACTCAGTCTGTCAGCGGAGACGGCAAACGATGCCGCTAACCTACTTCGTTTGTTCTTCGCATCCCCTAATTAAGCTAAAGTCAGCCAGTAGCATGCAAGTCACCCCACTATCGTTTCAGATTTCTAATTCCCAACTTTCAAAGCTCACCCCATAATTTCTTTTATTGTTCTTCTTATTTCATTAAACTCTTGTTCCAATCTTCTAACCAATTAAATTCGTAGGCAATTTTGTTTTTCTATCTTCCCATCACTTATGAGTAATGCATATGTAATTGAGTGACTAACGGGTCGATCTTAATTTTTAGAAGTACTATTAAGGGTTGGATCTATAATATTGTAATAAAAACACGCACGTGTAATAGTCTGTAAAATGTCTAAAACGCCTTCTAGCCACATAATGTGTAATTTAGCTCTTTGTAAACCTTTTCTTTTATTCCGATTGTACCTTGTACGTAGGAGCGTATCGGATCATATTGAGCCCACTAAACGATACAGTATTATTGCTATTTTGTTTTCCCTCAGTCTAGTTGCAAGGCAACCAAAGAACAATTGAACTGCTCTTTTTTTTTTTTTTTTTTTTGTAAATATCACTGATGATATCATAGCGGTCATGTCGAGACTATATTACACTTTTACTTTCTGTATTTTCTAATAGTGCAGAAGAAGCTATATCAATGTGAAACATGCTTACAAATATAACATTAAGTCAGCTCCTTTATAATAAGTGTATTGGCTAGAAGAAGAAACGTGTAATTTCTATGATATGGGCAAATAATTCAATGTCTCAGGCTGTCATGTAAAACTTACTATCTCTCAAACTGGAGTCAAGAATGTAATTATACTAAAAAGTTGATTTTGTTCACTTTCCAACAAATCCGCCAGGGGATTCCATCCTCTGGTACTTCTTTGTTTTGTTATTTCTATTGTTTTTTTTTCTTATTTGAGTATCTTATAAAGTTTATTTGCTGTTATCTAATTCCTATGTTTCATTTCAAAATTCGTAAGGTTATCCCAGGTCAATTCAATTTTGGTATAAGTGTAATTCTCAGTCACAGAGGACAGGAACATAGAGTACTTTTTTTTCAGCCCTAGAGAACCAAGGAGCACTTCGTCGTTAGAGAAAACTCTTAGGGATGAGTCTTGCAAATTCCATCGCCGGTAACTGGATTCGATTCTCATACATACACCTTTCTCTTTATAGAGGCGCAGAATATCCGATTGATGGGGGGAACAGGACGCATTTTATTATGTCAGTTCTTCATATGGGCAGTGGTGGTGGAACTTGTGACGACTACTCCCGGTATCAGAATTTATTTTGTATTTTTATCATTGAAAATTTGAGACATCCCGATCCACTCTCCTCTCTCCCTCCATAACATCCTATTCGTTCAACCTCCCTAAAGCCCTGGAGCCGTTCTGGGGAGTTTGAATTGAATTTTGTCTCGAGTAACATTTATTAAGACCTTCCTAAAAGTAATTGTAACCGCCTGTGATTGCTTGCTCCACAAGAAAAAGCAGAAGTTATACGATCTCATAAGAGATTTGTTGTTCTTTAAGTCTGAAAGTTGAAAAGTAGCAAGGTAACAAAAAGGGAGTTAAGAGGCAAAACAGCATGTAGTTAAATGGGACGCCAATAGATGGCAGTACGTAGAGGCCTACGTAAAATTCATTTATTTTTGTGATCTTATTTTCTTGGGGAAATAGACGAACTTTTCACAGCAGCTATAAAGTGTATTAAATAAAGATATCACAAAAAAATCATTGTAATATCTGAGCTGTAATTTTTTATATTATTGTTTTTCTGCAGCTCTACGAAATGGCCATTTTACCCTACCTAGGTGGGTAAAGTGGCCATGGATTATTCTTATTCAAGAATTCTTCAACAATAGCAACATATAAGAAGAAATATTTTTTTTTATTATTTTAGAAATTTACGTGTTACTGAGGAAAGAACAATTCCTGGATACAAAACTAAACATATCTCACTTCATCCCCTCCTTCTCAACAAACACTGGTGGCAGCATTTACTTGACATAAATCGTGATTTTATTGTTGGATAAAACTCACGATTCTTGTGACCTCGTATTTTCTATGCAAAAACAACTGACTTTTTGTAATATTAATAGTAACTCCACAGTTTTTGGAAACCCTGGCTGGAGTCGCAGAAAACTGAAACGTCCCCAACCTAATGATCCCAAAAGAGGATCTCACAGACAAATAGGGTCGCCAGGAGCCTAGAGTACCCACGCAACGCATCTAACCTAACCTCTAGCTCCAAACATTTTCTACACCCCAGACGAGCGGCGCAGAAATGTCTTCCAGATTTAAGAATATCTAGGAAAGAGGATTCCAGATCCTTGTGATCGCTGTAAAAAAAAAAATTTAGATCGAGGGAGGAAATACCGGTAAGGCGACACCTCCAATCGTTTAATTAGATCGTCAGTTCATACTCCGAAGTACCAGCTGGTTCAGATTAGCGACAAATTAAGAAAGAAAAAACGCAAATCTTTACTTGGGAAATAATCTCAAACGATGATACGCATAACGACTCATATGTGACTCATACTGTGTCTTTACTCACTTCGAAGTCTACAGGGTGACAAAAGACCTTGTCTTACCTTTACCTTAGTAGGGCCCACACCTGTAGTCTGGAATCGCAATTCCTGAAATAAAGACGAACGAACACAAACAAATGACGGTCGCAACTCAATCCAAATGTAGTGTCATAACGGACAAATGCAAATAATATTTATTCACACAAATCACATGCTGGAGTCACTTCATATGTCAACGTAGAAATAACCAGAAATTCAATATATAGTTCCTTTCCCAAGTCATCACTTCTCAGCTGGCGAAAGAATCCTACCACTGGTCTACGGATTTATGAACCGATCTAATCTAATTAAAATCACATCACTCAATACGATAGGTTTACCGAAACACAGAAATAATGAGTATCAATTGCCGTCCACTTCACGTAACGATTAGTAGCTAATTTCCAATAAATATCAAGTCAAACATTAAATAACTCACTGCACTTTATAAATCTTACTAAACACTGTATGAGGATTATCAACTAATGCCTTAGATCGTACCTGGTTAACTGAGAGGTTTCTATACTACGTTCACTGAACATAAACACAAGATTGTTCGAAGAAATATAAAAATTTCAGAATTCCAATTTATTACTCTGAATGTACATATTTCACGCTTTCGGCTATGATAATATCATAAGAATCGGAACAGAATTACTGTCGAGGTGTAGGAACAAACAAATTTGAATCGCTGGTATACATTGAATTAAGCAGAACTGAAAGTTACGTAGTCACACATAAATGTCCATAATTTCTATAATAATTAATAAATTTCGTTGATATTTTCACAAATTATTCCCGAAATATTGTTATATAATTTAGAAAAGTTTTGTTACAGAATTACTTACACGAAAGGAGTTCTAGTCCAAAATATATCGTATAGAAAGAATCACTTTAACGCTATTAATTGTGTGACGTCATTACAGATGATTACTACCTTATACAAAAGACGTTCTGAATAAATCTTGAAAATATAAAAATAATATTTTAAACTATGACTTTTTCATCGGAGAATAGTGGCTGGAGTTGAAACCAAAATTATCGAACCATGTCGAATAAATTAAAATTTACTGTTAACATCGAAACGGTACGCAAAGTTAGTCGAACAGACATGTTGCTAATTTGATCAAGTAATAAGAATAAGCGGTAGCTGTCAAACATGGCTAACCGGGAATTTCGAATGGATTTGGAAAACTGGAGACGAGAAATTGGCATATGATTATTGAAACCTAACGAACCGATACTTGTAATGTAAGAATTCGGTTAATAGCGGCCCCATACTGAAATTTAGAACATACTGTACATATTGATAAATAATCTCAAAACAAAAATAATATAAAATTTTGATGAAGTGAAAATTCCGAAACAATGTCGCTGAAAAAGTCCTGATAGCACTAGTATCGGTTTTATTCTTCTTAATACGATTTATAATATATTACATCGGAATGGACGAAAATAGTCGAAATCGAAAATTACACTAAATTTGGTGTTTATATCTACCTCTCGTAGACAGGGCATAGGAAGTACAGATGACGGAAAGCCCAGACATCCACTCGTCTCGTTTTAAAAATTGGAACTGAACTAACTTGGCGTGGGAGAGCAGTTCTCCCAGCAAACGGAGAAGAAGGCTGATTCACACCAATCAGCAAAAAACAAGTCACGAAGCATTGACTAGGGTCCAATCAAAAACAAACGTTAGATCCAAGTCATTGCTGCGTGACTAACGAAAACCTGGATGGATAACGATTAAAAATCCAAAGAAAAATCCAAACGAAACACGCTCAAAGAGTCTAAAACCAACCAAAGAGAATGAGATAAGGAGAACACACAGAAAGTAAACAAAACGGAGACTAAGAAAATAAAAGGGGAGAAAATAAATATAAAAATGTAACAGTAACATATGTGTTAACTTAATTGTAATACCACCGGTACTTATCATTTAATACGATAAAGCGAGTGGCCTCTTTACCCATTGGGTAGCCATTTTAAATTATGTCAGGTTTCCAGCAGCAGCAGTTGGACTACAGGATTTTACACCTCATTAAAATTAACGTTAAACATCAAATACTTTGGTCATCAATAATTATTACAAAATATTAATTTTATCCCTATGTGAATATTTTAAAATGATGCTTGCCTTAAATCATAGATAGCGAAAAACACAAAAACTTTAATAACTTTGTCAACTATCGTCATAGCCACTTGAGCTGTATCATTAAAGGCGATGTGTTGAAGTAATTTAGACGGGTCCCGATAGTTTTCAGTACATGTAAGGGAAGAAAACACCCCCATGATCACTTTATAATTCCTTCCACTACTACAGGGATTCATTACGACGCACAAGCTTCGCAAATGCAAAAATGTCCCGCTCTGTCCGTTCGCAACTTGCAATCCGGGAACTGTTAAGGCTTTGAAAGAGGTTGACGTTTTGTTGGAAATGGCTTGGTAATACAAGGTCTTGATTGGTGCAGAAGATCAGTATTACCAATCCATTTTTAAATTCAATATTTCAAATTATGCTGTGGGTATTCCCGCCTCCAAACTAAACAAACAGCTCTCAATATTGTCAACCTATTTCCTTTAAAATTTAAATTTTGAAATTACTTCCATTACGTTAGACGTAGCAGGACCAAACTTGGCATAAGCATTATTCGACACAATTATAAAATTTTGTTTGTGTTCTTGTCCCTAAAAGACCCCCCCCCCCAATCGTCAGTGTTGCCAACCAGTTTCCAAAATAAAATATCATGAACCACAAGGTATCGAGATGGATCCGGATGTCGTTACAAAAGTCGTGGTCAGACTACCTCAGAGCCACCACAACAGTCTTTAGCAGGCACCGCAGTGTCAGTGTTGCCAACCGCTTTAGAATTTAATTTGTTAGTTTGCTTCCATATCGTTATTCATATCCGTTCCAAACTTGGTATAAACATTCGAAACAATTGAAAAATACTGTTGGTGTTCTTTTACTTGAACACCCGGGTTGTCAGTGTTGCTAACCTATTTTGTAAATAAAAATGCATGTTTGTGTGTCTGAGATGCTATCAAGCGACCGCAATCTTCGCGATTATTAGTCAAATCAGAGCGGTAACTTATTTGTAATCGATGTTTATCCTTTTGTAGATTGATGATATTTGAATTAACCCTCAAACAAAGTCAAATACAAGAAGATATCGTGACTATGAAATTGACAGAGCAGTAAAAGCAGTTTTTTAAAAATGAGGCACATCAGAAATCAATGCAGAAAACATAGTAGGACCCTTAGAAAGGCCACAGTATTGGCAAGAGGCATTATGAAGTTTCAAGGGTTTATCATAGATGTCAATATAGAATATTATTACACTTGTATGTTGTTACTTTTGTATATTGAAATTTTAGAATGAACAATTAAGCACGAATTTCAAGTTTATTACTAGCAATATAATTTTTTGTGCTCCACTATGAAAAGTTGTCATAATGTTTATACAAATTTGCCTAAATTAGAACAATCGTTAAATGCAATGCCAGCCAATTGTTTCTTATTTTATTACAGCCTTACAAATTAGAGGTAATACCTTTGTATAGTAGTTGTTTTCACTGATTTCTATATTTTGTGGTTTGCATGTTGGTTTGAAAAATGCATTTGTGTACGTATAAAGTTTTCTCAGCAGATAAAATGATATGAAGATGGCTATGGTTTTACAAAGGACATATAGATTGTCCACAAAGTCTCTCCTTGATGTTATATATCGCCAGTCCTTTTGTAGTCTGTAAGACAGAGAATTGAATCAGTGGTAGAGCGTTGGCGTACCATTTGGGAGGTTGTGGGTTCGATCCCAGTAGCCAACCATCCTGAATGAAGTTTTTCCTCATCCACACCAGCCGACACCTTCCAGAATCCTTTTCTTCCCTCTATCCCGGCCTGAGCCTTAGATGCCTAAAGACCATAAATAAAAATTCAAATTCAAAACAGAGAATTAAAACCTATCGAAAGTTACGGAAAACTAGCTAACAAGAAGGGGAACGCTCTGCGAATTTTAGTTTGTAACTAGACTTCATGTATTAATAGTTTACCTTTCAGGTAACAATATACGAAAATAATAGGGCGCACTATTCGGCTACTTACCAGATAACATGAGTCAAAGTTTATTATATAACACCTCAGATGCATCTCCTATGCCTTAAAATGTTCTTAACTATCAGCACTCCCCGTGGCTGAAACGGTAGGGTGGTGTGCTCACGATCAAGCGGTCGCTGGTTGAAGTCTTGTTGGGCGCAGACTTTTTTAATAACAGAGTGCATGCTTCATGTGTTGAAGGAAAAAGGGAGGAAATAAAGGAAAAAATATAACTGTAAATCATGTAGTTATTGCAAATACAGACATGTTGAAACGTTAATAATTTTGTGTATATCAACGTCATTCACGAAAGAAGTTGAATCTGGCTACTGTGTTGACCTGACAGTAAGAAGAGCAGTTCCGTAAAGCAAATGCTAGACGGAGTGGGTGTTATTGTACAAAATATCTTAAATTATTTGTTGTTCGAGATGTAGAAATATCTTTTGTTTTCTATGCTTCTACGAAAACAATCATTCTGGTTCCTGTGATTAAAGAACCCTGTGGTAGCATTGATTGTGTAGTCCCGAGTATAAAAATCTTGTTGGCCCAATGAAAATCTGTTTGTATGTTTTAACGTTCCATTAACGTTTTCCAGTACGGTTCGGCCTATATACTATTTGGCCGTTGCCAATAACGCTTGCCTTAAGAGCAATGCGCAACGTTAAGATTAACTATATGAAAAGTTACTGTTTTAATAAAATTAATGACGTATTTTTTAGATAAAACGTGATCTTCATCTTTATTCTGTCTCTATCTCATCATGCAAATTGCTCTCTCGTCTTCATTTATAATTGAAAACTTTCCACTTGTCTGCTGCTGGATTCGAACCTACGATGCTGAGATTTGTTTTCTGTCTGTCGTTTTAACCACTTGGCTGTTTTTTAAAATATTTCTCGCCCTAAGCGGGCTTTAATTCTTTTTACGTTTCTTCTTTATTCTTTCGTGGAATATATCACGTGCATCAATATACTGTATCTACAAGTATATATTTGCGCAACGATTTTTCATATTAGCCAAATTTCGTGACACGCTTTTCTCCGCACAAAATTGTTAACATTTCAACACGGTAGCCTTTGCAATAACAAAATGTTTTACAGGTATATTTTCCCTTAATTGCCAATCTCTTTTTTTAACTACAACGCATTGTCGCAACCGAGAAGGAGACGTTCTTCTATCTTCTTTTCTTCTGTCAAGACCGACAACAAATTTGCGAAATTCCAAGAAGATTTACTGTTTTCTTAGAATAAGAGATTTTGAGATGTTTTCGGTAATATTTAGAGATGCGTGGGATGTTGTGATCATTTAAAAGCTTGATAGCTACCAACATAAAGTTCAGGCTTGAAATAAAAAGATTTGTTCGTAGAATTTATTAACAGGTTTATTTGCTTCTAACATAAGATGATATAATTTCAAGATATGATTGAGCTGAGAGCAAAGAATTGCGTGTGTAAAATGTCTATATTCGTGTATTGGAACTTAGCATTTTCAGGATAAAAGGTAGGTCTCGGATTTATCTTGAGAATATCTTGTCTGAAGAAGGTTTTCGTATGAGACTTTTGTGAAGGGCCTGATGAATCACCGTCGTTTCTGGATAGGTGACTTGGAAATGTATACTGGCTTTGAACGTGGAGAGAGTGGTGCTTCTCTCTGGCGGAGCTGGACCTCTACAGCTTGGATAGATAAACGTCAGCATGAAGAGGGCGGCTATTATGGAACCTGGTCAACGGGCGAGAGAGATTACTTCGGAGAAACCAGAATTGTATCTTGTACTTAGTTATGACTTTTTTGATTTGAGGTTGCCTTTGAATAAGGAGAATGTTGTCGGATAAGAGTATCCTTAGCACCAGCATGTGGTACCAAAAGTAGGAGGTGAAGATGGGCATGAATCGCAAGGTATATTATATTGGTATCACAGGAATCAGTGCAGAGAAAGGCACAAGGTCTCATCGTTTGAGGAAGTCAGGTACGAATGGTTGATGTTTCTGGTTTCTGACTTCAGACATCAAAGTTATCTTTTTTACACTCCAAAAATCACGGAAATATCAAGATCTCGTGGTCTTCACGAGTGGTATCTAGGCGGAGTTCTGGTTTTTCGTGGTAGGGGGACCCAGTCCTTGTCTTGAGATTCGTTGAAGGAGCCGCTGTAGCTCTGGTAGAGCATTGCCATAGCATTCGAGAGGTCATGGGTTCCACCCCTGCGTTCGACTATCCCGACTGAGGTCTTGTCAATTTTCTCCTCAGTCGCATCAGGCAAATGCCAGGATAGAACCTTCAAGATAAGCCTTGATCGACACCTTTCCAAATCCTTTCCCCTCCTCTATCCCGCCCTGAGCCTTAGATGCCTAGAGGACATAAATGAAATTCAATTGAATTGAGATTCGTTAAAGTCCAGTTGTTAAGTCAGAGGTCTTGCTTCTATCTTTGCAGGTTTCAAAGAGTTGATACTTGATCTTGTTGCTGATTTGCCGCCATCTTTTAGCATGAGTAGGGATGCCTGGTCCAGGTTTTCGGATTGACATTGTTCCGAGGGCTTGTGAAATGAGATATTTGCTTTCCTTTAGCCTCGAGCAGAAATTTGGGAACAGGCAAGAGTGGGAATGCGAAATTTTACTCATCCCAATTCCAGGTTACTAATTCTTAATGGGAGAAATGAGCTTTTAGCTTGTCGTCCATTGAATTCTTTCGTTAGGACAGGTTTCATCTTCTAGTCTCAGGAAAAATGGACCATGGGAACAAGGTGTGTTCTAAAATTCCAGGTGTGGAATGTAGTGTTTGAAAACTTGCTTCGAGTGGTACTCCTTTACTATCGCTTTACAGAATCGTCGGAAATACAATTTTAAAAATAGCACAAACTGAGAAACAAAATAGATACAATCAAAATATGCACAAATGTTACCCTTATCTATTTAACATAAAAATCACATTAATTTCACATGGCATCTTACACAAAAAGTTTAGTACTTTTTTTTTTTTATCTTAACGAGAATCTTACCACAGCTACAACACTTTATCGGACATTGTGCGATATGGGTTTGTAAGGGTTAAAGAATGAACTTGAAAATATTCATTAGATTTGGACAGTTCATTTTGTTTACCTGTACTTGATATCTGCATTTCTTATTACAATATTAAAATAACGAAAATGTGTACGCTCATACTTTTGCGACAGAACCCGCTATCCTTTTTCCGACACCTGTTTGGGCCAAATCTTTTCATACAATAGAGAGAGAGAGAGGAAGAGAGTATTAGAAATAAATCTTTAACTAATTATTGGAGAGTGATCAGTGATCGAATCAACTTATTTCGATATTTCCGGAATACTAGAAAAAGTTCTTTTGTTTGTTTGTTCAACAGAGGGAAAGGATGGGTGAAAAGGCAATGTGCAATATTGCTTGGTTATGCTGTGCATTTATGCTGTCTTTAAGTACCAGATATGTTTAGAACAGCATGGGAAAGAAGCTCAACAATCAGCATAGACTCTACTATAGGAAGTTTCGTTTGTTGTCCCTGTTTTGTTTTGTTCTCACATTCGAAAAAGGAGGAAAAGGGTTTAAAAAAATGGCTTCAAAACTAGATTGTAATAATTCGTGAATGAGTGTACACTCTTACAACCAGACTGTCTAAAATGCGTTTGCTCGCTCGGCTATTCTTGTCTGTCGTTTCTTTAAAATAGAAGAAAAGAAACCGTAAAATTGTTTTGGGACGTTTTTGTCCTTAAAGGAGCGGCAGAGGAGGAGCGTTTATCTGCTTCTGGCCGGTTGAACTCATGCTGTTCAATGGATTTTTCCGTCTGTGGTTCAGTTACAGGCGCAAAACAAGAAATGTATTTAGATCCGTAAAAATTATTCGAAGAAATTTTGAAACAGAAAACGGTAGACTATAATCTGAGTTAAAAGCGTAAAGTTTAGGTGTACGTTGCGGCGAGTGTTTGATCTTCCATGAAAAGGAAGAAGAGGCTTGTAGCGACATCGGAAGAAACAATGGGAACTTCCTTTAGACAAGTCCAAAATAATTACAAATAGCTGGGCTTCATATGAGTTACAAATTCCATAACTTACTGTATTGTACACAATTCACGGATTTGACGCTAAGAAAATCCAAGAGTCGTATGGTGGAGATAGTCCAAAATAGAATGTTTTGCGTGAGCAAATGCACAATAAAGTTCTCAGGCCATTCTTCTTCAGTGAAGACACCGTCACAGCAAATATACTGTTGGATATGTTGAAGTTGTTTGTTGTTCTTCAGTTCTAAGAATATTATACTGAAGAGACTAACCAGCAATATGGAGAACCACCGCATTAGGCTTTAGAAGTCCGTGTCCAAGTCCGACGTACAACATTCTCAGGGTACTGGGTAGGCTAAAGACGCCGTATACTATTCTCCCGTGCCAGCTGCTGCAATTGCGTTGATCACTCTATAGATGTTGGCCAACACATAGATAGATTTGAACTTTTGTCTAAATGTGCTCACGTGGAGGTTTAGTATGATCTCACGAAGTCTTGGTAAGTTTCCCCAAAATTCCCTAAGGGTTTCATTCCGCTACTATAAAAAACTGCACATAATGTTACACATATCTGTCATCAGTGTGACATTTTGGACATACTATATTTCATATTTCCATATGCTATAATGCCACAGAGAGTCATTTCGACTACATAAAGTAAGTTAAGGAGAAATGCGGCACTTGTAATATCTCCGAAACCAATCGTCAGATGGCAGCACCAGTGTGTGAGCACATGGAACCACATGTAGCAAGGCGACGCCACATAACCACTGGGCAGTAACTCACGAGAAGCAATCGAGACAACAGCTGGTACTGGAAGTGCTACAAAGACCGAATGCAGGAATTTGGACGAACGTAAGTGGAAGTGGGACCGTATCTTTGAAGTACGAATTGAAAACATATTCTAACAAAATGGCAAGTAGTGTGTTTTCCTTTTCAGCTACGTGCAATTCACAAGCAGCAGTGAAGCACAAAGGGATGACTAGACCAATAATAAGATGCGCAATCTCTCCTCCTATAATGAGGAAAGATGCCGCACTTTTGATGAGGAGAGATGACGCATGAATCAAAACACAACTAGAACATAATTGGAACATTATGTTGGAGTGCGATTCGTGACAGAAACACAAAGGAATATAGACAAGTCGAATAATAGCAGCTGAGACCCAGGAATAACCCCTTAGACGTAAAAATGCAAACTACGATCATGGAATGCCATCGGAGAAATTATGCTGTTGCCTCATAGTAGAGTTACAGAGATACTCAAAATGTGTCAACCATATACACCTACCTTGGTTTGTCATTAAACAATAAACTATTATAGAGGATGTTGGAAATGATTGTGTGAAATATAAGGTTAGAACATGAAAATTCGAGGGTTGCACGGAAAGACATTCCACAAGCATGCGAAACCCTTCTGACTTTATCGTCCGTCGGGAAACGGTAGCCTTTGTAGATTATATGAAGGGAGAAGACAGTTATACCGAACTGTAGGCAGAGTTAGGTAGGACTAGCTAGCAGAAACGTTGCAGGAGGACGCCTATAAAAAGATACTTTCACACTCCATCGACAGTGGATTTAATTGAGTGCACCAACTGCAACAGGTGGTTGCATGAAACTTGTGCGATTTACCATACAATATTCATTGCTTTATAAATTCTTCACCATAGGAAAACAGGGTGGTGAACTTTTAACCGAGTTGTTAATGTCGCTCTCACAACCGTTTCATAGAATCGGTATGGAGTTAAACTTTTCGTTGTGATTTTTTATTTGATCCAGTATCGAAAAAAAAAATAAGAGTAAGGTGCTTGAAAGAATAAATCCTGGGCTGTTCGTCACAGAATTTAAAAAGGAGAAGGGATAATCTGAGTATTTATATTGATTATGTAAACGCAATGGACTAGCTGAAACCATGGCGTAAGTGTCTTTGTGTTTCTATAGCAACTGTACGAAACCTGTCGAAACAGACTGGTTTCCAAGTGGGAAATATAGAGAAATCATTAAAAATAATGTCCTTGAAAAATGTTTTATTTAAGAGTTCCAAAATATACTAACATGACAAACTACAACGATTCAAAAGAACCCTACCAAGGTAAATAAATTTCAAATTATCCTTCCTTTATATTAGAGACGGCCACTTCCGGAAATTTTTGTGTTTTCCGGGAATCCATTTCCCGAAAAATTCTACGTCTTCCGTTTTCCAAAAAAAAAATCGTTTTCCGGAAGAATTTTCTGTTTTCCGTCAATTTTCCGTTTACCGGAACAATTTTGTTTTCCACTCTCCTTAAAAAAAATTGTTTTCCGGAATTTTTTTGTGGGGGGGGGCGGAATTTCCTTTTTCGAAGAAAATTTTCCTCTCTGATTTTTCCGCTTTTTCCGAAAATGTAACCATCCCTACTTCATATCTTTTACTGCGAAGAATATATACCTCCGTGGTTCTACATACATATATCTAGAAAGCCATTCGTTTAGACAGGCAACTGTGTTGTTTCTATTTCAACAAACAGGTTATCAAATATATATTTTTTTTTAATATAGAATGTCCATACGCCGTTGAAAGTTATCTATGTCTACAAGGTTAGGGTTCCGTTTGGGGCTATTACACCATGGAGTTTAGAACATCGTTAACAAGGTTACAACATTACGATTTTTGAAATGAATTGGACACCCTAGCGTGTTGCTACAAGAGTTAAAACACCACTCTCTCTCACACACACACAGCTTGAAACGAAATTCCGTTTTAGTTTCGTATGGCAACCCTGATCGTTGGACAAACACGAGCGCTGGAACATAGTAAAAAGAAGCATCTTCTCGTAGTACAGCGATGGAGCGTGTGAAGGAAGTTGCTGGACTACGACTTCTAAATCATGAAAAGCAAACTGCCTTGATCGAGAGAGAGAGAGAGAGAGAGAAAGGAGGGAGACAAAATCAGGAAAGAAAAATAAGCGAAAGGAACTGTGCTGTGTAGGCAGAAAAATGGGAATACTTAGCTGGAAGGAGAATTTGAGAAAGCAAAATGCCATTTCAATATGAATGGGTTGTACGCGTTTGAAATTTTTAGTCGCGTTTAATTTTAAATAAACGGTATTCACATCCATATAGTCTGTCGCTCACGCTAATATTTTGAATGGATTTATACAATACTGTCACATATCTAGCGATTTACCGCGGATGTTGCAAGACTTTATTCAGTTTTTTGTTTTTTTTTCATTTTAGCAACAGGAATTTACGGGTGCAGCACGTTTCTTCTTTCTTTTTCTTTTTCTTGCATCAGTATGTCATATCACCCGTACTTGCATTAGTATTTTGAAACTCTGAATATGTATTCCCATCTTGGTACCTCCTTGAATACTCACAAGCAAGTATTTTATTAAAAAACTTATGTTAAAAGTATTTCCAGTTTCGTTTTAGATTTTATGATAAGGTATAGTGTGGAGAGATAGCGCACAATGCAGGAAAACTTGAACTGAAAGTCTAATTTTTATGCAAACTTCTAAAAAAAAAAAGTTACAAAATATTTTCTTTAGAATCTTATTCACAATTACATACTATTAATCTTTGTTATAACTCATTGTATGCTTAAAAATAATGATTTTTCAAAATCCTTAATTTGCGCAATCTCTCCTACTAGGGTAGGTTAGATTGCGTACATGGGTAGGGGACACTGCGCATGAGAATAAGGTAGCATAAGAACCACATAGAAACTATCCAAAGCATTATTAACAGTTGTATTACAAAAAGTAATTAGCTAAGCCAGCTTAAAGATTCCTATTGAATGTTACATTTTTACTCTTGGTAGCGTTTATAAACTTTTCTAATACAATCGTAAGTGGACAGAGGAAATAATTGTCTCTGTATGGTGATTAATGAACGTGTGTCAAGTAGTGGGCCAGGACTAAAAGTGACACCGAAATCTAGACTTGATTTATAATTAACTTACCTTACGTGAATGCGCAATCTCTCCTCTCGTTGTATTAAATAGGTGTACTGCGCAATCTCACCTACTTGGCGCTTGCGCCAAGTATCCTCATTAGGGAGAAGAGATTGCGCACCACATAGCTTAAAAATGTCCAAAATGACCGCAAACTGCATACAACACTATTTATGACAGAGAACTAGCTGAGATACTTCTTGATTTATAATTACTTAATAGTAAATAATTTCCTTTGAAAATATACACAATGTTTATGAAAAGTCAAGCACTCACCTTCTATCGTAGATGCAAAAAGGTTCAAAACACAGGAATTCAACTGACGAGTCTGACTGTAATGCATTCACTTGGCCTTCACTCGCAACATGTCAGCCCTATTCCTTCCTGTCTATCCAGGAACTGCGTAATTTCATCCGAACAACGGCCGAGTTTTTTTCCAGAGTTTTTCCTCACTCACACCAGGCAAATGTCGGGATGGCATCTTCGATTTAGGCCCTGGCCGACACCTTCCTATATCCTTTCCCCTTCCTGTCCCAGCCTGAGCCTCAGATGCCTAAATACCATAAGTAAAATTCAAATTCAACTACAATACGAAACATCTATTCATTTGGCAAACAGTACCAAATATTTAACAAAACTCTGCTGACAATATTTTCGTATGCCTGACCAAAAAAAAAAAAAAAGTTATAATTACTAACGTTTAGTGAGTGTGATCAAATAAAAATACAATACACGCTAACGAAATTATTTTAGTATTAGTGACCGACTCTTTTTCTCTGTGTACACAGATCGGGAAGCTACAACCTTTGATAACCAGGCGAGAAATGAAACCTCTGATCTACCAGTGACACTAATTAGTTACTCGATAACAAATTTAATTTTGTATTTACTGTAGTTGACCGTCTAAGTATATTCATTTGTAATGGAAACAGGAAGAGAAAACAGAAAAAAAACTGGTTGCTTTCATTGTTTGTAGAGCCTCAGTCAATCGTGAATTTTTCTCAAAAGTTCTGTCTTAAGCTGGTGAAAAATGGCCACAAAGCCTTGTCGTGAACAGATCAACAAATGACACACCATTTAGTAAAAGACTGTGATTTGTTCTCAAAACTGAAGAGTTATTGCAATCGCCATTTGCTGAAATTGTCTCACATTTACTAGAATCCATCATTGTCCAATCCCTTGATTGTGAACAATCCATTGAGAAGTACGAGAGTTTTTATTGGATTTACGAAATGTCCCTGACAATAATGTTAGTACAAATAAAACTCTTTCTTTATCAATGTGTCAGGTCCAAACAGTTCCTTGTTCTTTGGTCCCTGTGTCCAAATCGGCTGGTGAGGTTGATTGAGTCCGAACATTACTTAGTTTATTTATTAGGGTAGATTTGTTCTCACATCACTTGGTGTTAGTTATATGAAAAGATCTGACTGTTTTATCTATCACTCGTTTCATTTAGAGTTTTAGGCGCTGAGGGACCTCATCCCCTAGACTTCACACTGTCCAGCGTAGGTATTCATTTCGTACCTAACCCATCACCTTCGTTCAGCCTCACTGTCGCATTTTCACTGCATTTTCATACGCAACTTCACATCTGCATTTTACCATGACTAAATTTCTTTGGTCAGGCACACGGAAGTATTTAGTCAACAGAGTTTTGTTAAATATTTGGTACTATTGACCAAATAAATAGATATTCGTTATTGGTTACGAAATGGGACTTACAGTAGTTTAGCTATTAATTGGTAAATTAAATATTCAAACTTTAACATTATTTACTACATTAATATTCTGATTGTATATTTTCTTAAACTCATCCCTCACTTCTTCGCTTCGCTTCGCCCTCATCCTCATTTCTCTGCTTTACACGCACTCTCACTCGCCCTCACCTTTATGTATTAACGTCCTAATTCACTCTTAGTCCCACGTTTCATTTCTCCATTACCCTCAGTCGTCCTTACCACCACTTACGGTACGCTAAGGTTAATTATCTGTGCTGTCCAAGAATGTAATAAATCTCTCTCTTTCTTACGTAATTCACAGCCATATTCAATCCACTACTGGATGAGGCCTCTCCCGGAGGAAGCAGTTGGTTTACTGCTCCCACGCTGACCAGACGTGTTGGGAGAGGAGAGCCGAAGCTCTCAACTGTGATCGCCACTGTCTTTTGTTTACAACAGCTCCCCAATTGCATCACGATGGTTCTCAACTGTGATCGCCACTGTCTTTTATTCACAGCAGCTCCCCAGTTGCATCATGATGCCAGGCAGGCATCGTTCCAGACTTTGAAAAAATTCCTTTGGAGAGACGGGATTCGAATCCAGAATTTTTTGTACTATCTTTTATTGAGGTGCTACTGTGAATTTTTAAAATGGAGAAAGCTAATCAAGCAGAGAGGATCTATTGCTTTGATTTAAATATTAGCCTGCTTTAGAATCACATCAACAAAGTGAGTTTGAAAGAAAGACATTTTAAAAGGCATAAGAAGTTTCACTAGGAGCTCTTTCTATGCTAATGGATCAAACATATTTGGTTGCGCTTTGATTTTGTGGCCAATAGATGGCAATACCTGCAATTGTAGATTAACAGCGTGCACTGCGTGCTTTATCTACAGTTGCAGCGCTGGGAGTTATGCAAAATATCTAAAACGGTGCAGTTGTTCACAGCTAAGCATTTTCTTCAGTATTCTGTGAAGTACATTTTCTTCGTGTAATTTATTCCTAGCTCTCGCAAACAATAGGTAAAAAATTGATCATGACTATCACTAACAAAAACATCAAGAAATTTCGTAGATTCTGTTATTGTGTCAAACATATTAGAAAACTGTATTGATAATAGCATGAGGATCGGATATGTAGGATGTATAAAGGGTGTCCCAGACATATACCTAAGAACTACGAGAGATGTTTTGTCACACAGAAATAAGAATAAAAGTTTCTTTAAATTTGGGTCCGATTTCACTTCACATCTATTTAAATAATTCCCGAATGATTGAAACCGAAAGCACATTTGCGCCATTAACAGTTGAAATAAATACAAATGGCATATTAGAGAAAGTCAGCAGTATACCTAGTAAATCCAACCAAATTCAAACTGGTCATATTCCAATAAATCCATTTGTTCCTAATTATCGGAAAGACTGCAGATGCTAAAGACCCTTTCACATCAACTACAAATTAGCAGCAAGACAGAAATCTTCAGGACTTACAAGACACATACAAAACAATTAGAAAATGAAGAAGAAAAAACACTAGAGATCTCCCAAACACTAAATATATAAGATGAAGAAGAAGAAACATAAACCGTGAACTCATGGATCCTATTAAGTTCCACCAGTTAATAACGTCGAAATTACAAAATCTTGAAATGACAGCTTTTCCTTCAGCAAACAATACTGCAGTCAGAATTCATTTCAAAGGTAAAGTATGGACAAGTTCTCAAAAGTCTTTAACAAAAATATCACATTTTGCAAAACATGCAGACATGGAATCCGCTGAAGAAAAAAGGTCTGTACCCCAACCAATGAAAACGAACACCACTTGCACAAGTGTTATCAAAGGTATTCCAATTAACATAAAAACCGAAGATCTCAAACAGCATTTGCAAAGGAAAATCCCAATCACCAACCTCACGAGAATCAGAGGTGACAAGGGTCCATTACCGTTGATACGTTTATATACTAAAGATCCCACTTTAGTAAGTGGTTTAATAACTAATGGCATCACAGTCGGATTGTTCAGATATAAAGTAGAAGCTTCTCGTTCATCAGCTAGACCTTGCTGCAAAAATGCTACCAATACCATGAAATTCAATCCTGCCCTAAGAGGGCCATCCGCTACAAATGTGGGAAACCTCATCCAAGTAACTCCTGCTTAGTAGCACCCAATCCAAGATATTGTGCCACTTGCAAGAAGACTGGTCATAGGACGGCTAGTTGTATTTGTTCCCTGCGACCTAAACGATCTCAATTTAATATTCCAAGTAAAATTTACCGAAACCAATATAAGAAAACATCTGCTAATAACAATGCAGAAGGATATAATACAAAGAAATCAATCCACCAAACTTGCAACAGATTTGGTCACTCGTAAATTAACAAACTACAAGAATTCACCACAACCATGGCACAATGGCTATCTTCCGTGCACACACTAACTCTCTCTGAGATGTCATCTCACAAATCAAACTCTGCAATCAAATTGGCCTCGGAAGGACAATTACATCTCAATATTTTATAGTCAGTTGATGGTCACATGTACGTGGGAAAGGAGTCCTTCACAAAAGAAAATGAAAACAAACAACCAACCATAATAAAACTCAAAATTCAAACCAAAAAGACAACTCATAAGACATACTCTTAAGTTTACTTCTAAGTGCAGAAATTCCATCAAAACATACAACAATGTCACCAATATTAAAGCGCATGTTATCCACGGATGTATAGGAAGACTGAAGTCAATTCAAACTTAAAAATTGATGACCAAATTTAGTATTTACGAATACAAAACCGCCATACAGGTTGACTGTACATCTTCGAGAAAGCGCCTACAAAACTACCTACCTACAAATCATTACACTTAATTTACCACTCTATCTATTCCTTCAAATTGATTGACAATTTCACTTAGCATTCTGATTAGCATTTTAATCAAATAATAAAATTAAATCCAAACTCATTAAACTTATACAATAAGTATAATTTTCCTTTGGTGGGTTTGCTTGATGCTTGTTTGTGGGTGATGGATGTCTCGGTATCGGTCCGACTTGCGGAATTGTTTAATTTACAAATAAATACAAATCTTCCAACCATATATCATTAAAACTAAAGAACGAAAGTGGCCTACGATGGCCAGAAGTCCTCCCTCTTGGTGGCTCTACGTGGTCAGGTACATTTACATTAAAGCAAGCAAGCTTCGTTTTGGAGGATAAAGCGTTTCCAACTTGGAGCCTAAATTGCACGCCTTACAATGCAAAGAAAATTAATAATTCTGAATAAATCAGAAACGATGCATTGAATGAAAATCCCGTTTCGGAAATTTGTTTCTGCCAACATTGTGGATATCAAGAATGAAAATACGATGTGACCTGGCTGTCAGTGTTGCCAATTCGGTATATCTTTTAAAATTTTCAAGTGGTACTACGTCATGTTGTTGGGTATTTGGAATCCTCTAGTGATGATAAACAGCACACATAAAGCACACACCACAGTGTTGCAGACTATGGAAGAAATATCCTAGAAATTATATCCGTTTTGTATAAAATAGCAAAAATCTTTGTCTGATCTATAGTTTGCACCACTGCGATGTGTGTTTTACGTGTTGTTAATCATCACTAGAGGATGTCAAATACCTAATAACAGCACGTGGTACCATTTGAAAAATTTGAATGTTATACCGGGTTGGCAGCACTGATATCCACCATGTTGATAGAAACAAATTTCCGAAACGAAATTTTCATTCAATGCATCGTTTCTGATTTATTCAGAATTATTAATTTTCTTCCCATTGTAAGGCGTGCAATTTAGGCTCCAAGTTGGAAACACAGTATCTCGAAAACGAATTGAAATCGGATCCATGTTTATAGGAACTTTTATTCTTATTTTGATGTGACAAATCATCTCCAGAAGTTTTTTGCGTATACGCTGTTAAAGTTGACGTCATTGCCGCGCGGTATCTTAGCAACCAGAACGACTGCCTTTATACACACGGAGTAGCATACGTGTTTAGTATGGACGAAAAAGACAAAATGTTTTTCTTAACATATTTATAACATTTAATAGTTATATTATACATTACAATATGACTACATGCTTTGTGTTTGACTACAGGTACTATGCTTTATGTCAAACTTCTAAATTCTTCAGATTTCTAAAGGAAAGAAGACGTTACTGTTACGGACGAAGATGTGCAGTCTATTTACAATCCATTTTGTTTTAGATTTGGAAATTCTATTTTGTTTCAGAAACTCTCTCTTTGTTAACATTTAGTTCTTAGTAACAGTATTAAAAGACTTTGTGTGATAATATATTTTAATATGTTAATTACATTCAAAGGGACAAGCAACAATTGTTTGTTGTTTCCAGCCTCTTTAGGATCAACTGGATCGCACAGTTCATATAAATTCTAGATGTATACCTAATTAATGTTTCACTAAGGCATTTTCAGTAATTGTTTATATTTTTTACAACAGATTCTCCATCGATAGATTGTGGTAGATACTTTACTCATTTAGAACATGAATTATCATCTCTCGGATTAAATAACTGAGATAAAGACTGCAATGGATAATCCTCAAAATTCTAATGGAACTGCTAATATCAGGCAAAAGCCGTAGTGTTAAAATAGATTTACCATATATTCATCTACAAAGGGAGCGTAACTACAATTAATGGAATCTAGATAATAACTACGAGGACAGATTCCATGTATTCAAATAAACGATACTGAATTCTGTGACTTATGTAACAGTGTTAGTTACGATAAAGCCGTATATTTGAATAAACAATATTAGCATTTGCAATAGCTAATAATTCTTCAAACTTCTCTTAACTCGATGCCGATAATTATGTTACCGAAAGAAAACTATCTTTGATTTGAAATTAATTTTCTCTTCTCAAGGAAGACCTGTATCAGACGTGGCCAACTTCTTTCTTTACGAGGACCATTATATGATGATTACGCACACTTTTAGACAGGACTTGAGTAAAAATAAACTCTGCAGTTTTTCAAGGCAGTAGATGTATGAAATTGCTATCTTTGTAAAATCATTTTGCTATTGGAATAACAATATATTCGTAGAATACTTGATTGTGATCCCAGCGGCCAACTATCCTGACTGAGGTTTTTTCCAATGTTTGTCCTCAGCCACACCAGACAATTGCCGGGTGGGTACCTTCAACTTAGGTCTTGGCCAACTCCTTCTGGTATCCTTTTACCCTGAGTCTTAAATGCTTGAAAGCCATAAAAATTCAAATAATTGATTGTAATAATAAGCTTTTAAAGAAAATTTGTTTACATGTATATTATAATTTGCTGTAGTTTTTATCTTATCGCGGGCCTCACAAATTACATGACCGGTCGCGTGCCGCCCAGGGCATTTCTGTTGGTCATGCTTGATCTATAGCTGTCTATACATGAAATAATGAAAAAAAAAACTTAGTCCTAGTCAGTGATTATAATGTAGGCGATTCATCTGTTGGTTAATTCATGTAAGTGGATCTTACCTGTAAATGTTCGCGTGTACCAAGGTAATATATGTGTTTGGGCAGACAGTTATCCAGAAGATGGGTTTAGGAGGTTCCGCGGGTTTTCGGGAGGAGGTGGGGGAGTGTTAAAGGTGTGTCTGGGCAAGAAATGTATATTAAATGTACATAATTATGCCTAAAATTATATTAATTCTGCCTAAAACTCTGAATTTGGAGGGGTTGGTCCCTCGGACTAACCCCTAAATACGTCTTTGTACGTTTCCTTCAGTTATTTCACCGCAAATTCGGACATGGTGATTTATTTTTTACTCCAATTAGTGAAGATAATGCTTCCCTACACAGTGACTTTGACAATATTACTTTCATTTTTCCAAAACATTTAACAGCGCCTCATGTGATAACGCCATTGCTATAATTCAACAGGTGGGTTGTCAGATTAAATACGATATTTCTTCTAATATATATTTCATTGGATCTGTAAATATTTTATACTTTTATTATCAACTAAACTTTGAAGTAACTAAATATTAACACATATCAGTTAAAATGTTTCTAATTGCAGAGCACAAGCCTACTTTTGAAACCTCTCTCAAAATCCTATAGAAATCAAATGGCAGGTTTCCTAGGCAACCGTTTGTTTATAGCCAATATAGCGGTCCCCACAATTCTCAGTTGCAGACGACTTTAACAGCGTATAAGACTGGGACGCAAGAGAGGAGAACCAAAAGAACCAGAATCGTTCTCTGGTGGGTGAGCCCGATGCTTCCACCGCTAGATGCCGATTGCGTGTAACCTTCTGTATCAGTCTTAAGGGAATACAGAAGCCTTGGCCGACACGCCTTGCCGGGTGAAGTCATGGTGCCGACGTATTATTATAATTATTAGTTATAAGCCTCTTGCCTGTTCGGCCATTTTTGTGAAGGATGAAAAATGGAAAGGAATAACGTGCGGCTGTGAAATTCTGTCCAGGAAAACGACAGGGGGAACAGTTGAAATTCTTCAAACAGCTTACAAGCAGTGTGTGAATTAACGGGAGGATGTCCGGGATTTCCCCCCTGGCAAATAAGTTTCCCACCCAGACAGATTTATTTTTCGTCCCTGCCAGGGATAAATTTCTCCCTCCCTAGAAGATGTTTCGATCAAGATTAAATAGAAAAGCGGAACATTTTTATCTGCCAGAAATTGAAACTATTTTCATGCAAGTGACAAGGGTATATGAACTTTTACTAGCAGCCAGGAAGCCTATTTGAAAGCAATTTCTTTTGTGATGTTTATGAAGTAGCTTAATGTGGAAAATTTAGTATGATTGGTTTGGTTTAGTAACCTCCTATTGGAAAATTGAATCCACTCTCTCTGCTGGTTTAGTGGTTACCGTCCCTGACTGTTGATCGTGGGGTCCCGGGTTCGATTTCCGGCTCTACCAAGAGATTTTTTTCCAAAGTGAGAGGGTCTGGAACGATGCCCACCCAAGATCGTGTTGCAACTGGGAAGCTGCTGTGAATAAAAGACAGTGGCGATCAAAGTTGAGAGCTTCAGCTCTCCTCTCCCAACACGTCTGGTTAGCGTGGTAGCAGTAAACCAACTTCTCCCTCCGGGAGAGGCCTCATCCAGTAGTGGATTGAAAATGGCTGTGAATTAT